>MU930447.1:1263-28097 GCA_036418165.1 Cooperia oncophora
TCCTTCAAAGCGGGAGCCTACAGTTTTGATGACGAAGTGAGGTTTGGGTTACCTGTGAACTCAGATTGAGGGAGCTGCGGGTCGTGAAAGTGCTGGATGAAGAAGCTGCTTCCTCGGTCAATCCGTACGCAAAGCAGCTACGAGATCTGAAGCGAATCGTCGATCAGAGGGAAAAATTCGTCCAGTCCGTCTTCAACGTGATGGTGCAGCCCACTCCGTCCAAAAAAGTTCGAGCCGAACCTTATGCAATAGAGCTGGATGGCTCTCCCTTGCACCGGTGTAGCACCAGACATTGCTCCTAACTGCTAGTTGCCTCCCGTACTTAACCGTTATATGGCCGAGAAAACCTCCACGACCCGAGCCCAAGTCAAAATTGAGATGATGTCCAACTTTGCGTCGCGCCGGCCTGCATTGTGAAGCGATGGCATCCACGAAGTGCTCAAAAACTGGCAAGGATCCCGCAATAACATTGCTGTATAATTTTGATCTTGCACGCCTCTCTATAAAAAAAACCTAATTCATAAAAAATATGACAGAACTTTCCCGCCAACCTAATATTTCCGACAGTTATTTCGGGTTGTTTAGTTCAGTCTAATACAGCAAATTTTAATGGCAAGGTAGTAGGTAAGTGATGAAAGGGGGTCGTATTAAGCGACATCCCCACACAACACAGTGATGGACCTTGACCCTGCTTCCCTAGCTGATGACTTCGTGGATAACCCGCGAAATTCGGGAAAAGGGTGATGCAGAGGCTTTGGGCCCAGTTCTTGAGCGTGTGGGGGGGGGAGGTAGCGAGTGGCCCTAAGCAAAGCTTCTACAAACCACCTTATAAAGAACTTGTAGGTTTCTTCGACAAAGTGGTTCACTCGCACCATTTCGCAGCTTCGCAGGTGTATACAGGTCTCACTAATGTAAGACCTGTTATTCAACATGATAACAAAAGGATCTAGCAAAAGTGCAGAATGCCCCCTCCAAGAAGAACAGCACTCAGACTTTGATATTCCCCATCCCCTGATGTTTCCTGAGAGTGACTAAAGGGAACCTTTCGTGATCTTCACTAAACCGATGGAAGAAGAACTGACGTAGTGATTCATCGTTGATGTTTGCTCGGACATTTTAAGCCCCGCCTCTTTGGAATGTGAGACTCGGAGGGAGTCATCGTAGGCGACGCTATTATGCATGCGGCATTAAAGAGCGCATGTTCAATATTGACATGGGGCCATTTAATAGAAATTCATGGCTATTTTGGTCTATACTAGGTGATGTAGTCCGGTGAAATTCAAACCTTCAGTGAGGTTTGGAAGAGTCAGATCTGTGGCTGGATATGGTGGCAAAGAAATCTGCCTAGATAACCTGTGACCTCTTGACCCTTTGGAAACAGCCGCTATGAGCACAAGGGCTGCATCGTTTGCTTCGTGGCACTAATGACATTCAAGTGGTTTGGTAGAGGCCACCTTGTAAACTTGAAGTTCTTGTGACCAAAAGAGCTCATTCGCCACATTTCGCTAACAAAAGAAGCTAGAGAAAGCGTGCAATGCCCCCCCAACCAGAGTAGACGCAGAAAATCAAGTGAACTTTAACGCATTCACGTCGGTAAATACGGGCTCAGTGTTGACCATTTTCCTCTGAGGCAGATGCCTGTTAATCATAATGATTATAGTATTTTAGATTTCCAAGTGTGGATGGGCTAGAAACTCGGGATCTGAAGATAACCCTTAGTTAGCAAGGATAAATCCCCATTTCAGGCCCGTATAAACCTACTAGTCAGTCCAGTTTCGTATCAAACCATTCGTGAAGGTTATCTTGAGCCCTACCGTAAGCCTCGTTACATTTGAGCTCCCGTGATCCTCCTCATCAGGACACGTAGTTGTCTGGGGAAATCCCCTGCGCGGGTTGTACTCATCCGCTGAAGGGGAGATGGGGCTGTCTCTGGCCAAAAATTTTTATGTTTATTTTCCTGTTTCACGCCTGCCTGCAAATATCTGGAGAATTCATGACAACGCGGAGGTAGAGGAAGAGGAGGCGATTGCGAACTTTACTTGCTCATCGCCTACAAGAAGAGCCCGGCTGAGTTGCCGCCTTTTTAAAATTTTTTTCAAGCAAGAGGTCGGGGGGAGGTAGGGCACATTCCAAACCTCGATGCTCTTGTTCCTTTAAAAAGAAATAGGAATCTTGAAAAACTGCGCGAAAATGATGGGAAGTTGCGGAAAAAGTGAAAAGGTTGAAAGTGATAGGATGGAAAGGAGGATAGGGGACTGTACCGCCGGAGGGAATTGGGAGGGGTCTTAACATGCAAAATTTTTCCTTAGTAACAGGAAGTGCCCACCAGAATTAGGAAACGCCTCTGCCTAAACTAAGGTTTTAGCCCAAGAGAACAGCGCCTGACCAGGTTTTAGCCTAGGGAAACAGCACATGACCGATAAGCCAGTATAAAATCCTATCAGGTTTTCCAAAAGTGAAGGTATATTTGAAAAAAAAACTAAATGACCTCAGTAAAATGGATCTCGCTCTCCTATCTTCTATGTTCAGCTTACATTGTTTCAATCTTTCATCTTTCCTCAGTTCACTGAGTTCCTTCCATCATCCTTCACAGCTCTCCGAACTGGGCGGCTCCTTAGACCTAAAAATGACTCGTTTCAGTTCCGCTACACAACTACATTCGATAAAGTGCTCCTCATAATCGGCTCAGTTGTAGCTGTAGGTACTGGTATTGGATTACCAATGATGTCTATTATTATGGTAGGTAGTGAACTTATTGCCTATTCAAAACCTTTGCTCATATTCTAGGAGGTAGAGTTCCTAGCAGAACCCGGTAAAACATTTTGTCTGCGCATGTTGAGAAAGCTCCAAGTTGATGGGTCATTATCCTTTGTTAATTCCTATCGGGAGGGTAGAAGAGCAGTTCCTCCTGAGTCTTCTGTGCGACTCCCGTCCCCCGGATCTTCCTTTGCCGGACTCCCTCTTTTAGGACACTTCTCGCCCACATTTCCACGTGTCTCTGCAGGAGTCACCACATCGCAGCCACGCCCCTTCTTGCCTCCGATGTAGGCTTTATCCATTGCATTTTGATATTTTGATATTAGCTGTAGCAGAAAGCAACTTTAAAGGCGATAAAACAACGACATCGAAAAAAATGGCCCCCTATTTGTGCCGCGCTCTGCCATTTTGAGAGATGTGACTGCATGCTATTCTCAATGACTTGAAGTGAATTTCCCTGATAGCCACCCAGTTAATTTTATCTAACAGGTCATATTTTCAGGGTAACGTTTCACAGAACTTCATGGATATCAATGGAAACACAACCTGTAAGTTATTAAGCCCTCCTGTTTATTTCTTTTCAGTGGTTGCTATTGACACGTCTTGCTGAAATGGTCTGCAATATAAATTCGTTTGTGTCTCAATGTCTTTTTCATTTTGTTTATTTTAGTTTTTACTCCATCTGTTACCCTTTAATTATTTCACTGTCTCTCTTGCTTACTTTTTTCTATGCAGGCGGAGGCAGAGTACAGGATCGTGGATCTGTGAATGGTGGTGGAGGTACGACTCCCCCTCCGCATACATTTCCCAGTTTTTTACCCAAAAAATTTGCCGTCGAGCGAAGGGGGGGAGGGGTATGGTATGGTACACATGAAACAGGAAAAATCGCGCGAAAGCAACAACCGGAGAAGTTTTTCCCCACGGTCCAAGTTATCTCTTAAAGCCACATTTCGCACATACGTGACTTTGACATCTGCCCGTCAACGACCAAGTACGAACCCCCCTCTATGTATTTCACACAAGGATGCTGTATTCTGGGCGGAGGTGCTGTCCATGATCGTGCGCCATTGCCTGACATCTCCGTAGTACCTTTGCCCACCGCCTTTTTGCGACAAAAATTCAAAAAAGAGGGATCAAACGTTTTTACTCTAACCTTTGTTAAGGTCTCACTATTTGAATGACTCGCTTCTCAGATACTAGCAGGAATTCGATGAGATAATATCGAAGCGGGCGGGACCCAATCCCACACCTATGCTTCATAAAAAGGATAAAGGATAAAGTCTTCGCCGTTGATCAATCCCTTTGTGGGATGCGGCACGCATTCTACTTCCATTCAGAATCGTAGCTTATTGAATGCGATGTGGCCTATACAATGACTTGCGGTGGCCAGCCGATGTACAAGTCAGTGTTTTATCCTCCCAGACGAATCTGGTACCAATTTACATCCCCGAGAGGGCTGAAGGCTTGGTGTGTATGTGCCTGCGCGGAGTCGACCTGATTCGACCCGGGGTGTCCGCGCGAGTGGTAAGCGTGCCACTTGTCACTACACCACCTCCGCCTCCCTATGCTATCCCTACTATCCTTTATCCTATGCTTCATGCGCATCGTTTTTCCACTGCACCTTAGTCGCGTTCTGATAAGATCCGTTTCGCTAACGGCGGCGATAAACAGCCGTCAGCAAGGAATATCGATTCGCCGAAATAATTCGCAATACGATTTCTAGCCACCATTTTGTGATTTTTTAAGGTCCTTTTTAATAATCGTGTTTTAATTTTTGGATATTGGTTTCATTTCCAGCACTCAAACAGTTCGAACATGACGTGATACAAAACTGCCTCAAGTATGTCTACCTCGGTTGTGGAGTGTTCACGGCAGGCGACGACTTCAGGTATGCGTCCTGCTTAATACTTATTGGGCAGCTAGGAGTGCAGAACAGCAGGAGTCTGGGACGCAGTAGACTCTCAGAGAAGGACAGTTCCCTCATAGTTTCCCCTACTATAACTCACTGAGCTTTCTGAACATGATTTCTCATTTCACTTTCGCTTCCTTTTTTATTTCGGACTGCAACAAGCTCTTGGACGCACTATAGCCTTCGCGTCTCTCCGTTCCGATTTCCGGCTTTCGAAAAATCGGAGTTGGGAGCTTCCAAAATCGGACCACTCAGGCCGGTTTCTTGACTCTCCGTGGTAGCACTTGACTCATAGTATTTTGCGCACTGGACCGGGGTTCCAAAGAACCAAACGCCGGGGGAAGGTATTCTGGCTCAGCCCTGCTATCCGCACATTTGCGCACCTGTCGTGTGGCAGATTTAGAACTCGCCTTGGCCATTTGGCACTCTCAGCCATGTATAAAAGAAAGCTCACCTAGTGGGAAAGAGCAAGTGGCCTGAACTACCTCCCATATTGAGCCAGCGCAACTGCGTTTTAAGACATACAATGTTTTTTCTCGTCCAAATCACACGAGTCTATTTTTTGTGTCTTTTTTTTTTTTTTTGGTGTGTTTTTTTTTTTTTTTTTTTTTTTTATTTTTTTCCCCATTTAGGCCATGTGTTTTCTGACGGGGTCTGTGCAGAATCTTCGTAAAATCAGCTTGAGCAAGGAATTTTCAAAGCAAGATTCTGCCCAAGACGTATTAACGGTTGGTTCGACAAGAAACAAAATTCAGGACTCTTGCTACAAAGCTTTTTGAGAAGTACTTTCACAATCGTTTCGCAGGCCGAACAGCCATAAATCGCAGGTGAGTGGTGTTAGCAATCTGAACAGTCAAAGAGGGAACCGCCGAACAAACTTGGCTGATGATTCAATTACGCTGAGCCAGTTTTCGGCCGTTCATTGTGGCCTATCACCTAACGATTGGAAAACTACCCTGATCATGAATGTCACAGCCCCGTTGATGAGTTACTCTGCGCGAGCAGGTTCAAGTGCTAAGGTAAGCCATTGTTTTGAGGGATGTCCAATGGGCCACCTTCTTTTCTTGGCGCATGACGGCTGCCTTATTATAGCTGATGGCCTCTGCTGCAACTCGGGAAGCCAAAAAATACGCCGTAGCTGGAGGAATTGCTGAAGAAGTGCTCACTTCAATGAGAACCGTCATCGCATTCAACGGACAACCTTATGAATGCGAAAGGTGAGCACCATCACAAATCCGGAATTCTTCCGCATTTCTCCTTTCTTTCGCTTTTTTTGAACATTTACTTTCAGCACGCAAGGGAACGGGGTAACTGCGCCTCAGTGATGCGGTGGGGGTGGGGGCGTCGGAAGGAAAACGAGCTTCCATCTACTTTTCATCCTACCAGCAGAGACAGTGTACCTTCGGGGATTCGGAGCGGACGAGTAGCTGGAAGCGGGGCATGTCGCATCGCTTTTGGGAAGGTTCTCAACTGTTAAATTCTCTCGGGTTTCTCCATTTCACGTACACATGCCTCCTCCTCTGCCCGACGTCATGTGTTGAGGGGAAAGTGTTGATTTTCTGGGGAAAAATGCAGAGAAGACTCAGGGTACTTAGCGAGAGTGTGTATGTTGGCATATAGTGGGAAGCGTGAGCTACACAGGGAGCTACAATCTGTAATGGGGGAGCACGTAGTCCGCAAATTTTATTCCCAACGGAAGGACGGGTCTTGACTGCCGCCAGCGAACCTCACCTTACACCATCTCCATGAGAGGGCGCAGACGAAGGGGGATATGAAATTGTCTCGTTTTCGACTGCACGCCGCGTGCGGCGGCGCGTTACCGATGCCTAGTATTAGGTGACTGGTCGACATTCTTGAAAAGTTTTCGGACTCGTCGCATCATTATTTGCAGCTCTAAGGCAGCACTCCCTTTAACAAGCTCAATTACGTCGGTTGGCGAACGGTAACGACGGAGTGGTGGGGGGGGGGGGCACGGAGTGTGCACTTTTGTACCTCCCATGGACCTAGACAGCCTCTTCTCGAGTTGACAGGTTTTAACATGATGGCTTGACGACCTTGTTCCAGCTTCACAAGAGTTCACAGGTTTCGCCAGAGTGAGACATGTAAACCGGAACTAAGGAAGCAATGATAGTACAAAATGCCCCCCCCCCTTTTCGACAAACTGCGCCTACTTCGTTTCAGATGCTTGAAGTTCCTTCCAAACAGTGGTTGACCGCACCGCGACCATGCGCGTCTAGCCCCTGTACCTGCATTGCCTAAGACCAACCTCTCTGGAGAAGGTCTAAGAACAAGCTCTTCGGAAAAGAGATCATTATTTTGGTGAGAGAGTGCAGACAGACAGACTTAGCGTGCCCCCCCCTCTACCTGCATTTTCCTGAACTTTTTATTGAAATGTGATAATTTCCTGGAGGAAAATTCTTTGAAATATTTTGTCCTTGTGTTCAGATACGAAAAAGCCCTAGAAGCTGGAAAAGCGACGGGAATCAAAAAGTCCTTGTACATCGGCATTGGTCTTGGAATCACTTTCCTAATCATGTTCTCTTCATACTGCCTAGCTTTTTGGGTTGGCACGGATTTCGTTTTCAAAAATGAAATGCAAGGAGGAACCGTGATGACGGTAATTTTTTTATTGAAAACTTTAGGTTGATCTTTCTCCAAACAATGCCACTGAAATTTCCTTTTAAGGTATTCTTCTCCGTGATGATGGGATCTATGGCGCTTGGACAGGCTGGGCCACAGTTTGCAGTGCTTGGTACAGCTTTGGGTGCGGCTGGATCTCTCTATCAGATTATCGATCGGGTAAGGAACTTTGGACCGCGCCCCGGTTGATCGCAGGTCTGAGAGGCGTGCGGTCGCGAAGCGGCGCCTCGCATCGCGGCTTCTACTTCAGTAGTGAATTTTTTCTTATCTTCGTACATTTAGGAACCAGAAATTGATTCTTATTCAACGGAAGGTGTGAAACCGTCAAATCTCAAAGGAAAAATAACCGTTTCAAATTTGAAGTTCACGTACCCAACTCGACCAGATGTGCCCATTCTCAAGGTATGTCAGCCAGATGCCACCAAACATCAACGCTCTGATCTCTTTGCACTTTCAGGGTGTTTCGTTCGAAGCGAATCCTGGCGAAACGGTAGCACTCGTAGGGTCAAGTGGTTGCGGAAAAAGTACCATAATCCAGTTGTTACTGCGATACTACAACCCCGAAGACGGGAAGGTATGGATCCCTTCATGCCATTCCATAAAAGTGTTGTATTTCAATGGATTTCATAGACAAAATATCTATTCCCGTTTGGTAAAGCAATCGTGGCTTATTCCAGACGAGAGACATGGGCGTTACTGCGAGTGCGGCTGCGTCGCAGCTAATGCCTAATGTCTTTTATGTCTACGGCTGGTGCAACGTAGTTGTGCCTGTCTTAGACATTACGCATAACCTTTTCAAGCCGAAAAACCAGAACTAACCAGAACTTTGATCAAAACCGACATATTGAGTCAATCAATAGATTGATTTTGATCAAATCAATCGATATATCGATTTTCTAGATAGCAATAGATGGAGTGGATATTGACAAAATCAATATTGAATTCCTCCGAAATTACGTTGGAGTGGTATCACAAGAGCCGATGCTTTTCAACACAACAATTGAACAGGTCAGCCTTTTTCAGGGAAGTCTAGCCGTTGATAGCCTACCTCCTCACCCCCGCCCCCTTCAAGAAATTACCCATATCCTTTCAGAATATCCGCTATGGACGTGAAAATGTCACAGATGCAGAAATTACTGCGGCTCTTCGCAAAGCAAATGCCTACAACTTCGTGCAGTCATTCCCTGATGTGAGTTTGATCCCCGTTTGTTGTTGTTTGTTTTGCATCACGCGATAACGAATGGGCAAAGGCTCATGGTCGTTCTGCTTCTCATTGGTGGCTTCCTCGTTCTGAAACGGTGAACAGGAGGGCGCGCCAATGAGCAAGACACGGTTGTTGTGAGTCTCCGCCTACTGCTCCGCCAATTCGATCATCGAGGAATGTGTCTTTAAGAGACATGTTAGCTTAGCAATAAAGAAAGTTCTTCCAGGGAATCTACACGAACGTCGGTGACCGCGGAGCCCAAATGTCCGGTGGCCAAAAGCAACGGATAGCCATAGCCCGTGCTTTGGTCAGAGACCCGAAAATTCTTCTCCTCGACGAAGCCACAAGTGCTCTCGATGCTGAAAGTGAACACATCGTTCAACAGGCGCTTGAAAATGTAAGAAGTTTGGGTGTTCTCTCTCGGGTAACCTCAGTGTTGAAGTAAATATTTCAGGCATCCAAAGGAAGAACCACCATTGTTATTGCTCATCGGCTGTCGACAATCCGAAATGCTGACAAGATTATTGCAATGAAGAATGGAGAGGTGAGAACTAATCTGGAGGAAAACCCACTTTGAGTTGTATGGGTGGAGTCAGCCAAGTCATTTGTATGAGCGGAGTTAGCTGGTCATTCATAGCTTGCGTTCTGTGGAAAGAATGCCAGAAATGCTGGAAAATGCAAGAAGTTTCGAGTGCGAAAGGATGCAGAAATGCCGAAAAAGTGGAAAATCGATACGTATCGGTTGCTTTTCTGCACATTCCGCACTTCGGCATTTCTGCAGATTCCGCACTTCTTCACTTTCGGCATTTCTGCATTTCTTCAAGTCGATACGTATCTATTGCTTTTCTGCACTTTCCGCACTTCTGCATTTTCCGCATTTCTGCATTTCTTCACGAACGCAAGCTATGAACGCGGCCTTAAGCTGGTCATTCTTTCTTTCTCCCTACATATGTCTCCTTTCCCTTGCCACAAAAAGGACGATGCGCCTTTCCTCCCAAGATGAAAATGAACTTCAGTGACGAATCAGGGCACATCATCCTTGGGGATTCCCCTACAGGGGGTCGTATTCGGTCGCAGGGGGAGGGAGGAGGGCGTCCGGTCGTGATTGCTCGTTGTTGGGAGAGTCGTAGTCGTATTTGACTTCTGAGAGAAAGCTGCGGAGTTGGGGAAAAATTTTTCCCAGTTGTTGACCTTTCGCGGTTTTTCATGGTTCCTACATGTGCTATATACCCTCCCCCCAAATTTTTAGAAAACTTGAAAACTTCCTGAAAATTTAGTGGAGGGAAATCCAAAGGGTAGCAGGTGAGGAAGGGAGCGTTTGTCTGCGGTTCTGCATGCAATGCCCTCCCCCACTCCCCTGATGCCGTCTGCAGGAGGGAATGCGGGGGGGGTCCCCACCAAGCTACACCTTTAGGGGTGCGAGTTTACGACTCGACCATAAATCTCAACTAATAATGTTTTCTGCCCTGAGGAAATTACACAGCAGTTAAGTGTCTCCGGCCCATGTGATCAGCGTAGAATGTGCCTTTGATAGTATAGCTCACTTCTTCGTTTAGGTGGTCGAAGTCGGAACTCATGACGAGTTGATCGCCCGTAAAGGACTGTATCACGAGCTGGTCAACGCCCAAGTGTTTGCCGATGTGGACGACAGTACGTTGTTTTGGCTTGAACCGGCTGTCAAGGGGAGAGGCCTTGGCATTTGTGCAGAGCAAAGTCCTGGGAGGGAAACGGCTCTATCACCATGAATTGTTGATTTCGGCGCTGCTGGTTTGCAACCTATAAATGCAGGGATGGGAAAATATATTTTTGCCAGCAATATGAATTGAAAAAAACTGGGATGTGTGGCAGAGTTCGCCTCCTCGGTGCGAGAATTAGCTTCAGGTGATTTGAATCAGAAATAAGAGCATATAATCATCACCATATCTTCTTGTTCGCTGCGGATGACGGAGTGTGTCAGGGGGGATGTGTTTGGTTTTTTTCTTTTTTTTTCGGCAAGCGACACGGCTCCACCATATCCTCGTTTCACCCGTTTTTACAGCTGTTGCCACTGACCCCCCTCCCCCTTCCCCCTTTAACGACCGCTGGAGAACGAGCTGGCGGCGCGCTAGACCTAGTCTCACTGACACGCCCCTTCATCCTTAGGGAACGGAGCTGTACCACCTGCGCAATATGCAACTTTTTCGTATTGTACCAGTATTTTTTTTCTAGCGTCCACTTCCAATACTCAAAAAGGGGTTATATACAGGACACACCGCCACTATGAATCACCCAACGCAAGGGGCGGGGGCTTAGTTAGGTCTGATCTTGAAAACTCTGTTTTTTGGTGTTGATTTTTCTCTTTTCGGGCGCGCTGTGCATCTCGTCCCCCACAGACGGCAGCACTGTGATGTTACTATTAGTTGGTCAGAGGAAGACTCCTCCTGCTTGGCGTGTTTGGGAGGGCTTTCGGAGAAAAGATTCCCCATTACGATGGTGTGCACTGGTCATACCTTTCTGCAACGCCAGATTTGCGCCGCTTTCTACGCTTCACCCGTCATTGCCCAAAAACAGGTTAATGATTATCAGGGTGAGCGCGCATCCCCCCCCCGCCCCACCCCATTTTCTAGTTTCACTACCATTCAGCGTTGTTACACATCTCTCAAAAAGTAAAGAATCCAGTGAGAAGGGAATTTCTAGGCACACGTTCGCCTTGAAACTTAATCTTACAGTCTTCACTGATAGTAGGGACGGAATGGGCGGAGACAGTGCATTAATCATATGCGCATCACATCCTATTCGCCACCTTGCTAGGGGGAAGGGTTGTTACACGGAGAAACGTGGAATGCTTGGGCACGGGACCAGCGTAGACTATGCCTGCAATGCCTGGGTTCGTAATTAATTACGCGGGTGTCAAACCACATTTTTCCTTGTCCGTATGTTTGTCCGTTCGGTCTTTGACTTTATTTTGTCCTATAAATCATTCTTCTTTCGCTTTATTAGACTTCTTTGTTTTACTTCACTTCTTCCCCTTACCTCCCCCTCTTAATTCACCTGAGCTGTATCAGGACCTTAAACTCAATTCTTAGCTCTCTTCAACTCACTAGGGTGTGTTGCCATAACTGCCTAGCGGACTGTCGTTGTTATATTTGAAGATCACGTTGCCTGCTCGTCTGAAACTAAGAGCTCGTTATCTGCTCGAAAATCACTCGGGAAGATATTGCTAACTTTGGGAATCTTGGGGAGGAAGGATCAAGATGGACAGGCTACAGGCTCACATAGGCCGAGTCGCGTCGCGCGCAGAGTGGGCGTGGTGCGTGTTCCAGTGGGTGGTGCCAGAATCTGGTAATTGCAGACTCGATGCAAAGTTGTGAAACTTACAGCTTTTTCGCCTCTTTGGCCACTCTGTTCGTTATTCTTATTGTTTCCAGAAGTTGGAGTAGCTGCAGTACGGCGGCGTACAATGTCGTCCGTATCGCGGTCCTCATCGTTCGATTCACCCGAATATAAGGTGCAGTTCCCTGGATAGCTGCTATTTTTCTCACTTCGTGGCCATTTTTAGTATTTTAGCGTATGAAATCCCAATTGTCCACAACTGAAGAACCAGACGCTGCAGCTGCTCAGAACGATCCGGTGAAGGTTGAAAAAGATCTGGAGAGACTGAAGAAAGGTGAATTCCACTCGATTCCTTTAATGAAGGCAAATTATTGACTTTTTCAGAACTCGAAGAAGAAGGTGCAGTGCGGGCGAATCTTTTGAGAATCCTTGCCTATGCTCGTCCTGAATGGCCTTTTATCGTGCTTGCCGTTTTCTGCGCGGTCGTACAAGGCTGTGTTTTCCCGGCTTTCTCGATGTTCTTCACACAAATCATCGAGGTACTGTCTCTTTTCCTTCTTTTCAGTTCCTTCATTCATACTAGAACTTTTTAAGGTGTTTTCTAAGCCACCAGGTGATCCAACGCTGAAGAGTGAAGGTCATTTTTGGGCACTTATGTTCCTTGTGTTGGGCGGCACGCAGTTTACTACTATGCTTGTACAGGTATGCCCTACTACAGCCGCTTTACCCAGAACTTTTCCATCACCAAAAACTTCCTCTGCAGTGTTTCTTCTTCGGTTTGTCAGCTGAAAGGCTCACAATGCGCCTTCGATCGAAGATTTTCAAGAATGTAATGAGAATGGATGCCACTTATTTCGATATGCCGCGTCATTCACCCGGAAAAATCACCACTCGACTGGCTACCGACGCACCGAATGTGAAATCGGTAGGTTAAGTAGCTCATTGTGGATGAGGAGAGGGGACAAGGGGGGGGGGGGAAGCAGACATTGAAAGCGTTTGTACATATGGCTCTTGCTATCGATCCGTAATATCGCCTCTGGTGTTCTGGTGCGGGTCGGGAGATTTGAGTCGCGGCGACAAGCAGTAACTAGCTCGATAATCGCGCCTAGGCCTTGTTAACTCAGTCAAATCGACTAACTGGTTTGAGTGCCGCGCACGCGAACTCGGATCTCCTGAACTGTACCTATTTGCGCTGCAGCCTGCCACTTTGTTAGGTGCTACCGCTTCACGTCATTCATCAGCGCTTACTATCATCTGGGAGAAATGGCTAAGAATATCGCGGGGCAAGTCCACCCTCTGGAAATGGGCTTTTGCTGTACCTACTGTGTTGACCCACTTAATTCTGCACATTTCCTGCCTGCGTTCAGTTAATTTTGCTTAAATTGAGGAAGATAGGAAAAGAAGCCGCTAGGACCCACTCACTGATACCTTTTTCTAGGGGCTAGGCTATGACAGCTGTTGAGGTGATATACTACGGTACTGTAACGGCGAAATTCCTCAGAAACGAGTATGCATGCCCTAGGCGCTGGCATTCACGGTATATACAGGGGGGGCCAAAAAAAAGTCATTCCGGCCGAGTCACATATGAGCGAAGTTTTCGCAGCCCAGACAGAGGAAGTGGATATGAGTACCAGGGCGGAAGATACCCAAGATCTTCCTCTATAAGCAGGAGCCGGCTGCCGCCATTCACCTTCATGTACACCAAAATATGAAGTCATCTCCAGTCGCGGCCTGAGTGGAGAACGCCTTTGGAATTCACGTGGCCTCCAAACAGCTGCGGAACTTCTTGAATGGAATCACCCATGGATAGCTACCTGGAGACCAGTACTCTTGATCTGCAAGACCTCAAACATCGAGCAGCTCCGGCAACGTCGCTACGGTCCAGGACATCATCTTCACCCCATTCACCAAGGCGCGGGTTGATGTGTGGACCGGCCGTACCTGGACATAGAAGACCGATTATTTTCTTTGCAGACAGGTCCCGATCTGAAGGTGAGCGCGCTGGGCCGTCTACATCAAGTAACTCGAGAAGGATATCCTCCCTACATGTGGTCGCCCGTACCTTCTTGGAGACCTTGTGCTGCTACAGGTTTGGGTGCCACCACATGGAATCGAAGGGTTTTGGAAAAACTCCCGCCTACTTCGAATGGAAGGGCGTTTCGTACCTGATGAAGATGTAATATTGAAATATGTCCCCTGACCTAAACCCACTCAAGTTATCCTTAAGTTCGGCGGAGCTCACAGCAGGTGGTCTACAGTGGCGGAGAAATCAACGATCTCGCTCAACTCCGGTACCCACTCACTTTCGCGCGGCCGAATCTCTCGATGGCGCTCCTCCAGAAGGCTGTGGCGGAGTATCATTATAGTATTTAATGTGCTCTTTAATATGGTAGTAAAAATGTCCGATAAAAATTTGAATAAAGTGTAACTTATAGCGCCTTGAAAGTCATGCATGCAAAATGACGTTTTTTTTGGCCACGCCATGTATACCATCCCATACGCAGTGTGGGCCGCAGCGAAGAAGCGGACGCAAACGATTATGCCGTCCCGTTAAATGGCCCGGTTGGTGAGGTTCGTCGCAGTTCAGACCTTACGTCCTTTCCTGACGTCCGTCTGAGGTCCACACCTTTCTCCGCCTCGGATAGCATATCATAACTGTGGACCAATATGGAGGAGAGGGTCATTAGTCCCATGTTTTCAGGCTCTCGACTATCGTTTCGGGTCAGTCTTCGGTTCGGTCGTCTCCGTATGTTGTGGTGTTGGAATCGCCTTCTACTATGGATGGCAAATGGCGCTGTTGGTGAGTGGTACCTTCTGAGCCTTTGAGGAGACCTTCAGGCGACCACGGCTACTGAGAGCGCGTTCATACTTCGCGTTTCCGATCGCTTGGGATCGCGCCACAGGATCCCGAAGTACGACCGTGCTCCCAGCTCTTTCGAGATTTCGTAGATGTCTTCATATTCTAGACAATCGCCATTTTCCCGTTGTCTGCTGTTGGTCAAGCGATCCAGATGAGATTTATGTCAGGACGTGCAACATCTGATGCGAAAGAGATGGAAAATAGTGGAAAAGTTCGTTTACGCGAAATTAATAAATCTTTTAAAAAAATAAGTAAAAAGCTGGGTTTTCAGATCGCCATGGAAGCCATCGAAAATATCCGAACGGTACAGGCGCTGACATTGGAGCATCGGCTTCACGCACAGTTTTGTCATCATCTGGATGGACCGCATAAGACCAGCAGAAGAAAGGCTGTCATGCAGGTGAGGGGCGCAATTAGCTTCCGTATTGGAAGGTGGCGGGGGGAGAGCACGAGAAGGCGCCACTAACCGTAACTGCGCTCCTCTGCCCCACGAGATGACCTTGCGCGGGCTCTTCGCCTGAGCTGTTCCGGCGTATGGCCTAGGAGCAACGGAATCAGTGTTAAGACGGTGCAATGGAGCGCATTTAGTTGTGCCCCTTCCCTCCGAACTAATGTAACATCCAAATGGCGAACCAGCGAACCCATACCAATCCCTCCATTCCGAGCAATGGCTAACTTTGAAGCTTAAGATTAGTATTTCTAGGGTATTTCCTATGGATTCGCGAGCAGCATCTTCTACTTCCTGTACGCCTCATGTTTCCGTTTTGGATTGTGGCTTATCGTCACGAGCAGAATTCAACCAATGAATGTCCTTGAGGCGGGTTCTCCTTCTCACACAAGACCGGGCGTTCCCGCATAGCGGTCGCGTTGCGGGATTCCAGTGTTCAGGTGGCGTTCACAGGGTAACATGTGCATTTTCAGGGTTCTTTTCGCCATCTCGTTCACAGCTGGAAGCATGGGCTTTGCTAGTTCTTATTTCCCTGAGTACATCAAGGCGACATTCGCTGCTGGCCTTATCTTCCACATGCTTCAAGAGGAGCCGCGAATTGACGGTATGACAAAGAAAGGCAAAAAGCCAAACATCAACGGTGCTGTCAAGCTGAACGAAGTCTACTTTCAACTATCCAGAAAGGCCAGATGTACCCATTCTTCAAGGGCTCAATATCGATGTAAGTGCATTTAGAGTCTTTCTTCTCTCTTCATAAACCTTCAGAGGCGACCTGTTCTCTTTTCAGATTAAACCCGGCGAAACCCTAGCTTTGGTTGGGCCTAGTGGTTGTGGAAAATCAACTGTGATATCGTTACTCGAAAGGCTTTACGATGCGCTGGACGGCTCTGTTGTAAGTATTTTCCGAGACTCATATTACCTGTACAATTCTTATGGGAGCGTCGCAGCAGCGTCGCAACATGGCAGCGCAGGACATAGCTCGCTTCGTTCGTCGCTTTAGGATATCATATAGAAACAACCGATGAAAAAGGGATCCTATGCATGTTCAAATGCAGTACGCAGCCACGCCTACCCCATCTCTCGGATAGGGAGTGAAGGTTTTGGCGCAGTGCCAGCCTACTTCCAACAACGGCTGCCCGCTCCAAAGAGGGAACGAGCTGGCGCCGCGCCAAGGCGTACAGCAGGAACGCCTCCACATTACGCACCTATAGTGATTGTATGTTACACACAGACCCGATAGGTTTCCAGTCCAAGTGAACGGGTACCTTATCCCAAATGTAGCCATTGTCCCAGCAAGTGAAAAGACTTGAAGAGCGCGGATTGGAGCGGAGCTAGGCTGCTAGTCTTCACCAAGTGGTACCATTCTGAGTCCAGGGGGTCCAACCTGTCATCACACGCCTCATTTGCCAACTTTGCCTCCTCCTTCTGGGATAATGACTGGCTGAAGCCCACTTACTCTGGACCTGGTGGTCTTTCTTTGGGTCGCAATTGCGGAATTTGTGGTGCCTCGAGATATTCTGTTTATTCTATGCCTTATACGGCTACCCTAAGCTTCCAAGTTCATAAGCTCACTAGGCGTTCTTCAGCGGACAATTACCAATTTTTCCAATCCCCCCCCGCCTACTTCAGCAGCGGTTCCGGAAAGGAATCTAATAATCTTTCTCTCCTTCTGCTCCTTCCTTTTTTCTCTTTCTCCTTCCTTCTTTCTCTCTTCCCTCTTCCTTATTTACCTCCCTTCAACGGCTCGGCTGGAAGATCCGATGAGAAAATGGACCCTCACAACGAAAGAGCATGACAGAAACCCTGTAACCAATTCACCATATACCAGTCGCGACATCGCACGCTAACTCGGACAGCCTTATCGATCGATGCCGCATCACCGCGCGCGTCCCATCGCGACCTCCTTCCCTATGGGTTCTATAAATCTGCACAGGACACTGAGGTAGTTCAGAACAAAGAAATAAAGCCAAATCCTTTCTTTGCAGGAAATTGATGGCAACGATCTACGCGAAGTGAACCCCACTCATCTGCGTGCCCATATAGCATTGGTATCACAAGAACCGATTCTTTTCGACAGATCCATCCATGACAACATCGTCTACGGTCTACCACCAGGATCCGTTAGTGATGCCGAAGTGCATGAAGTCGCACAGCTTGCCAACATTCACAAATTTATCTCGGAACTGCCTGAAGTGAGTTCTGTTTGGCGTTTACGGACCTTTGGATCATTATGGGGCTAAATATCTGCCAATTTAAGGGCTACAACACTCGAGCAGGTGAAAAAGGAACTCAACTATCTGGTGGACAGAAACAACGGATAGCCATTGCACGTGCGCTCATCAGGAACCCGAAAATCCTACTTCTTGACGAAGCCACCAGTGCGTTGGATACTGAAAGCGAAAAGGTACGACTAACAGTACTCTCATGGCCAGTAATTAAGCCTTGAAAGCAAAGTACACGCTAATAGCATGGGCGGAGTCGGGCCTGCTAGCGCTTCCCTACTCTTTACACGGTAGAGAGCAGAGACCAGCCAGTGAAAGAGGCGCAGTGCTAGATGTCTCCCCCCCAACTGATCTTAGATCGTGGTCCTTGTACGTCGTCATCCTCGCGCCTGATAGGAACATTCGGAGGACGCGGACGCGGGTGAATCAGCGACCGCGTCAGGAGTAGCAAACTGTCGGCGGCGCGGGGCCAGCTACTATGCGTCCTCTCACTCCCTACGCGCTCGACACGCGCCGCATAGTACTCTGCCGCCTGCACGATGACGGCTATTGACGGCTGGCGCCGCGAACAGCTGATTGTCGGCTCGATGAAGCCGATTTTTCTTCAAAAATCGTCTTATTTCGGCCGGTTTTCGGGAAGGTAAGTTACTTTTCTTTCTTTACTTGATAAATTGTATTAGTATCTTGCTTTTTTTGTTGATTTGGTGTAGTTTTTGCTGTTTTAAATGCTTTTTTCACTATTGTTTTTATGTTTTCAGGTTTCGTCTGTTTTTTCCCCATTTCGTCCCCCTGTTTGGCTTCTTTTCATTACTGTGTCACTGATGTGTTCCTGTCTTTGCTGAGAACACTCTCTGACACGGTTTTGAAGACTAGAGCCGCTTTTACACCCGTGTTCCCCAAGCTGCCCGTAAAAAAATGCCGGCTGGTGAGTATTTTAATTTATTTTTTGTTTTTTCTTTTGTTGTGTGATGTATTCTTCATTACTATACCATTGTTGTGTTCTCTGCTACGCGAAGAACACAATTTGGCATGGTTTTGAAGCTTGTGTTCTTCTTGAATGGGATTTTTTTTCATGGATTGCGCTAGTGCCCGTTATTCAAGCTTTTGCTTCGCTTATTTTTTGTTGTACTTTTTTTGTATGGCTCATAATTCACAACTCACAGCAATGAAGATTGAGCGGTATGAAAAAAGTACAAGCAAAAAATAAGCGAATAAAACTTACGGACCAGTGCAGAAAGAGGCCACCGGCGCTAATCTTGAAACAAAGCTTGTCTAAAAATAACTCAAGCTTCAGAACCGCGTCAAAGTGTGTTCTTCTCATTACAAAGAACACAACAATGGCACAGTTGTGAATTATGAGCCATACAAAAAAAGTACAACAAAAAATAAGCGAAGCAAAAGCTTGAATAACGGGCACTAGCGCAATCCATGAAAAAAATCCCATTCAAGAAGAACACAAGCTTCCAAAACCATGCCAAAGTGTGTTCTTCGCGTAGCACAGAACACAACAATGGTATAGTAATGAAGAATACATCACACAACAAAAGAAAAAAAAAAATAAATTAAAATACTCACCAGCCGGCATTTTTACGGGCAGCTTGAGGAACACGGGTGTAAAAGCGGCTCTAGTCTTCAAAACCGTGTCAGAGAGTGTTCTCAGCAAAGACAGGAACACATCAGTGACACAGTAATGAAAAGAAGCCAAACAGGGGGACGAAATGGGGAAAAAACAGACGAAACCTGAAAACATAAAAACAATAGTGAAAAAAGCATTTAAAACAGCAAAAACTACACCAAATCAACAAAAAAAGCAAGATACTAATACAATTTATCAAGTAAAGAAAGAAAAGTAACTTACCTTCCCGAAAACCGGCCGAAATAAGACGATTTTTGAAGAAAAATCGGCTTCATCGAGCCGACAATCAGCTGTTCGCGGCGCCAGCCGTCAATAGCCGTCATCGGCAGGCGGCAGAGTACTATGCGGCGCGTGTCGAGCGCGTAGGGAGTGAGAGGACGCATAGTAGCTGGCCCCGCGCCGCCGACAGTTTGCTACTCCTGACGCGGTCGCTGATTCACCCGCGTCCGCGTCCTCCGATTGTTCCTATCAGGCGCGAGGATGACGACTGTATGGTTTTTGCATGTTTCAACGGATACCCTGAATGAGCTTCTTCCAGGGTGTATTTACTATGGAACAAGCCTTTCTAATAGAGAGCGCTCCTTCAGCTCTTCTCCGTTGATTCTGTGTGCGGGGTTGGGCCTGCCATTGTGCTTCTCCCATTCGCTTCACCTTCTAGAGAGCAGGGGCAAGCCAATGAGGGTGACACAATGGTTCGATATCTTCGCCCATGATCTACCCCCCCCCCCCCTTAACGATCCCATTTCGGACTATGCTCTCCACTTACTTCGATAGATATCCCAAATGTGTATTTTTCCCCGCACTCATTCATGTTGTATCTAGACCTTTTCTATTCGAGTAGCGCTCCTTCAGGTCTTCCCCTCATTTATGGGCGGAGTCAGGCCTATCATTGTATGCACCTCCTCTTCGCCTTCTTAGGAATAGACGACGCCCTGGTAAGGAAAGAATAACAGTAGGCCCGACTCCGCCCATGAGGCCAGCGTGGTGCGTGGGCTCTAACATCTAATTTCCTCCCTCGTGAGAGGAATTGCTTGGGAATTCTCCTCACAGCGAAGCTCAAGATCCTCGTCGAAACCGCTTTGATCTTAGAAATTGCAAAATTCACTCCCGACTTGTTCAGGTGGTACAAGAGGCACTCGACAAGGCATCAGAGGGTCGAACATGTATCATCGTGGCCCACCGGCTTTCGACTGTCGTCAATGCCAACTGCATAATGGTGGTCAAAGGAGGAAAAGTAGTTGAAAAAGGTACAAATCATCCTAAATTTCTGCTATTCTGGCCTAAAAGGCCTAGCCTGCATACCAAAAGTCAAGTCGATTTGTTCAGGAACTCACAGCGAGTTAATGCAAGCCAAAGGTGCATATTGGGCCCTAACACAGAAACAAACTATGGCCAAGGAATAAGCTCAGTCATTCGCCCTCTCATATGGCTCACACTCTTCATATCAACAAAAACGTTGTGATTCGTAGCTTTCATTGTTAATAGGATAGTTCACATTTGTGTGGGGCGGGGTGTATTACCTAGCAGCACCTCTGACTGGCCCCTTTCGCCCCCACACTTCAGTGCAAACTCTGCCTTTATTACCCTTTGACGAGCATCATGCAGGTACAGTCGTCATCCTTGCACTTGATAGGGGCGTGTCGGCGAGAAGGAGCGTGCACACTGTTTGAAGCCTTCTCAGCCTTTTCGTTGAAACGCGTATGCGACAAAAAGTGATAGAAAACGAGTAACACGAAGGATATAATACAGTAATGTCACTTCCTGGTTCAACGATTGGTGCAGTACGGGTGCGGGCGACCGCGCCGCACGCAGCCGCACTGACATTGACTATCAAGTGCAAGGATGACGACTGTAGATGACGCGGGCCGGTCCGTCGCGGTCGACCGCGATGCGACCGCTTGCGTCGTTCCTGCTAGCTTGCGCACTCTGTATTTTGTCATTTTTTCATGTTTTTATGTGATGATCTCGACGTGTGTACTGTTCGAATAACGGGAATAAACTTTGTTACTTTTAACTACAGATGTCGAAAAAAAAACTCAAGGAACCAGCGAACAATTGGCATCAGGGTAAACCACGCCCATCGCCTGCTCTCTAAGAGACAAGCGGTAGGGGATGGCCCTGATGAGGAGGCAAACAATGGGTTTTGGCTCAATGGCTCGTCCTCAACTAATTCAGCAGATTTTATACCGTCACCTCCTCTCCTCGCGGAAACATTATTACAGCCTTGTTCGCTGTAGGACGCTCTTTCATAGCGAGGGGGGGTGTGGGACTGAATTTGACGCGGCACTAGCTTGTTCTACACCAACTGTGGAAGCTGGCAGGCGACTCAAATGATGGGAACTGGCTGAGACGCGCCTCACCGAGCCCTCCTCCTTGAGTTTCTGAAATTTTTCAGCGTCCGCAACGAACAATACTAGAGACAAGATCCCAGCTGTGGCTGATAACGAGGGTGGAAACGTTTTTGAAAAGTGTTTCGTTGCACTTTGTTTCTTTGAAAAAAGCTAGGAATGGCGCTTGGAACTAGATGTCGCGATGGTACTGATAATGAATCGGTCGAACGTAGAACATCTCCTCATTGGCAGTTACGAGCAAGAAAACGGAAACCTTAGCGAACTTATTGACGTACCTTGACCACGTGAACGTTCTCTGACGCTTGGAGCGTTGGAGGGGTTACAGGTTAGACCGTTGGAGACGATGTGGAGCGCAATGTGAATTCCATCTCATAGTCAGGACACAGATCGACTTTTTGGTGGCATTTTGCATCTGGAAATTCCTGGGCTATACCCACTCGGTCTAAGTCCTATTTAAGTTAATTTTTTGGCGACGGTGGTGGGGGGGGGGGCTTTTTTTGGCTAGTTTCCATTGTCATGTTGAGCCACCAAGTAGAATATGTGGAATCTGGTGAAGCCATAAAGTGATACCGGTCAAAATATGTCGAAACTTCTCGCCAGTTTTGTAAAGAAAAACTGTGAACTCTTGTAAAGCAACGAAATGACAATGGGGAGCAGCGGAAATGCAAAATGCTCCTCCTCCAGTTGGCTAAATGTTTCGAATTTAGTTTATTTAGTTGTACAAGTTCCCCCCCCCCTTATCACCTACATTACATTCGGTTCTTGATCAACCAAAACTTCGACCTGTCTCGCGATAAATCGATAGTTCGTCGCAACCTCGTAAAAGCGGCTCTTATCGTTGCTATTTCTCCGAAGACTGAAAAAAACTGCACTAGTCAGAATGAAGTCACAACACAAGGGAGAGGAGCAGCTGACCAGAAAACGGGGAACTAAGGAAAGTGCCAGGACAAGATCATAGGCTGAGCCCAACCCTCCGCGGAGCAGCTGAACTCTCCCGGTTATCCTCTGCGGCGACACAAGCACATACGAGCGTTACGAGAAAAGTACCCCTTAGGCGCACTACTCATGGGGGGGGGTTTGGCACGGCGCCAGCCCGTACTCCACCAATTGGTGAAGCTGGCTGGCAGGCGACTACACTTGGTGGAGAGCTGGCCTACCCGCGCCAAGCCCAGCTCCTGACACACCCTGCGTCCGCACGTCGGGCAAGGAACTAGCTTTCTAAAAATAGTGGTCCTCTTGAGGGCTCACATTTTTCACTTCAACATCTGCATGCAGCTGCCGTCATTACAGGTTCTCCTTTGAATGCACTTCCACAGCTGATTCACATTTGCAGAATGATATACCGCGTAACACCCTCTTCTTCCCTATCCTGAAAAGAGGGGCGCACCAGGAAAGTGCAACTGTAAGTCTGCAAACCTCAATTAGGTCCCGCTGCGATACATACGCTCACGTACGTCACTCGAGACACCACTATATGGACACCCCAGTGGTCGCAAGGTCCTGCGACTCCACTGACACCATCACCTGGGTTATGCGGACCGCTAATGTTACTTCTCGAACGAACAGAGCACGCCTCGCTGGATGTGTTTTCCACAGTTCACGAATCTTCCCACACTACATAACTGTTACCTTTTCTTCCCACACTAACTGTTACCCTTGCAACAGCAGAACAAGCCCGAGGACTAGAGTACTCGGGCTGTTCTGCTGTTTGTCTCTCGCATGGCTTACTTCTAACACAGTCCCCTCACCCAACGTGTGCGTGGCTTCAGTCCATGAGTGCACCATTCATCTGGCGAGTTCCCTACACATTCCGAACCTGACGCGGAGCTCCTCGGTTAATGCTAAATTTCCAAAAGAAAAACGGTACTATTTGACTTGGAGGGGCATTTAGTACTTTCTCCAGTTCTTCTTGTTGTTCCATGTTAACTAACAGGTCTCACTCTAATCAGGCCTGTCAACTTCCGTGAAGCCAGAAACTGTCCCAATGAGCCACTTTGGCAACAGGAATTTACAGGTCATCCCAATGCGGCCTGTACAAGCTCAGCTGTGCTACCGCTTGGTACCCTCACCAATAAGAACTGGTCCAAAGAACATACAACAAACGTAACGTTACATGTAGTGTAGAGATGATCTCATGATGTATCCTATAATGCACAGAGGAGCCAAAACAATTTATTAACAATTTCTATACACTAAAAATCATACAATATACAACTTTGAACATGATACAGTAGCAATCTCATAGAAATCTTAACATAATTCTGTATATCTTTCTAAGAAAGCTGCAACGCTGGACAGGGGAAGTGCCGCCAATGTCACTGATGGAACGGAGTTGATCCACGCCCACCAGGGTGCTGACCAGGGAAATCTGCCAACTCACCATGGAACTTTGAATGGAGACCTGGGTAGATCGATAGAGTCTATAAGGTTATTTACAAATATAGATAGCAAAACTGCAACCTGCATTTCACAAGCAACTTATGAGCAGGTAAGTTTGTAATGGTGCAGTAGGGTGGAGGCTTGGTGGTGAGCTGTGAAGCATAAGCGAGGAATCGCATGCGTCGAACCGAGTCATGGTGGTTCAGTGGTGTTGACGACGGCGACTACTGGATTGGACCGTACGCGATTCCTCAGCTGATGCTTCGCAGCTCACCACCAAGCTTCCACACTACTGCACCATTACAAACTTTACCTGCTCATTAGTTGCTTGTGAAATGCAGGTTGCAGTTTTGCTATCATATTTGCATATAACCTTATAGACTGATCGAGTCTAAACGCCAGGTCTCGGCATTCAGAAACTCGCATGGTATGGTGCCGTACTTGGAGGGAGGTGCTGGTTCTACTGTGATGCTACGAGTTATGCCTGTCTTACGCTGACTGTGTACTCAAAGGGAGGGTACGAGGTGTGGGCGATGGCGTCAGCGGTAAGCCCGGTTGAAGGGTTGAACAGAAAGTGGCCATGCGCTCCTCGCAAGCCTACCACGCATATGACGCCTGGTCAGACAATCGCCCTGCCTCCAGAAATCGTGTCCATAGCCTTTAAGAACAGTGTTCATACTAATCCTATGTAGTGAACTGTGTAAATGAAAGCGCATCACATGCAAATCGTTGCAAGAAAAGGCTCAGGTCTTGGCGTTATTTACACATCCTACTCAGCGTTCATGTGCAATTCAAAGATGTCACTCTTTGCAGGTGGTATTGTCCATTCAAATGTAGCTTGTCCCATGTCGTCCGATTCGTCACTGCTGCAAGGACTCCTGGGGGACGTTTCTGAAACATACTGTTAAATATACAGGGTTTTTACAGCTACAGTTGTGCGGACAGGCTATGTGGGCGTTACTTGAGCGGATTGTAACTGTGTAATCCTACCATGTGGACAGGATGCGTCCGCAACAGGTGCAGGATCGTGACGCTGTTACGATCCGCAGCCTGAGTGGCAGGCGTGTCTCGTAACCGAGAGCGTAACCCAGGACCTTGTCTTGCCCTTCATTTGTAGTTAGCTGATTTTTCTCGTTTTTTCTGGTTTCACGGTCGTATACATCTCTGTCTCAGCATCCCTACCCTGCCGCCCCACCCACACCGGGGAAAAATCCAGAAAGGAGGACAGGAGATGATAGAAACTTGGAAAATTTGGAAAAATGATGTCAAGTAGGATGGAGAAGGAGAGTCGTGCATTCTCCTGGGGCGTATTTCGCATAGTTCTTTTCGAACACCAAGGGTCCGTCCCCTGGGCAAAGCCCCGCCAGAAACTTAGATATCATTTGACGATGTGTGGTTAGGGCTTAAGGGATCCCTAACACAGCTCGTCGGCGCTATCCGTACTCCCCATCCCCTCCCAGCTTTCCTAGACGTGATTCGGAGAGCGCCCTGCCGTCGAGTACACTCGTCCTACCCGCCGTATTCGCCGATCTAAGCTGCTCCTCCAGGCGCGCAGTGTTGTGCTGCGCTTGATAAGAAATCGCAGAGTGAGACATCATAATCGTACCACCTGCTAATATTTAAGAAACTTTGGTGTTGAGGCGCTCAAGTGGGAAATTAACAAATTCTACGCTTCGTATTTGAAATGCTGTCGTCTCCTCACGTCGTTTTTGCAATGTGTCATCTTTTTCTCTGATTTTCCCCCGTGCACCAATGTCTGCTCGCCGCTCACTACTTTTCGTTCCTAGATTGAAATGACTGCAAAAAAAGAGGTCCTGTTCCCCCATGTGTTCCTAGATGGTTTTGTAGGGTACTGTTCGTTGTACGTTACTAAGTCAGTTAGTTGTTATAAATTTATATGAACTTTTCTGCACAAGACTTGCAATGGGGGAATGCGTCTTTGAACTTCACTGTCAACTGCCTATAACCTTGAAATGGGCCCCACTGCGTCCACCACCTACATACTTAGAGCATAGGAATAATGCTTACCTCTTGAAAAAGGAAAGTTATCCATATCCATGATAGGCGATCTAGGTTCCCATAGTTGACCGTCTTCGAAAGGAAAAGGCTGTGCATCCAATTGAATCGAACTTATGGACGATGGCGTCATCATAGATGAA
This sequence comes from Cooperia oncophora, assembly GCA_036418165.1. Lineage (NCBI taxonomy): Eukaryota > Metazoa > Nematoda > Chromadorea > Rhabditida > Trichostrongylidae > Cooperia > Cooperia oncophora. The sequence continues at coordinate 27,141 of MU930447.1, forward strand.
GCCTTAAATTGGGCTACATTTACGGTGAAATAAGATCAGTAACAACCCTTTACGAATATTTTTTCTCACCCGTGTAGCATTCACTCCAGTGCGTAACGGAGAATCTAAACTGTTGTCGGCGTTCCACTCAGCCACGGTCTGATTGAACAACTTTTCGAGTACCGGTGTGGCAGAAGGTCCGGTTGGAGAAGCACCGAGGTTGAGGGGGCTGTAACCAAACCCCCAATTTACAGACGAACTCCCAAAAAGGAATCCTTTTACTCACTGCTCCTGGAATATGTCCTCACAACCATCATCCTCGGGTTGAGTAGGATTCTCTTCAGCTATCATTCCAGCTGTGCGATTCAGGAATGAACGGAAAATCTGAAGAAAAAAGTTCTCGGATTGATAGTTTCAAGACACTCTGAGTGGTCCTTTGAGCGGTGAGATCCTCTCCATGAAAAGGTGGGCAGGTCCGCAATCGCAATATGTGTACCACTTCTGCACTCAAAAGTGGGTGGCAACAAAGGTTGTCATTCGATACGCTCTTCTTCCCCACAGCTAGTGATTGTTGAAGGCCGCGTCCATACTCTGCGTGCGACTGAGGAGATGCGGCAATTTGAGAGACTGCCCGACGAGTAAACTTTAGTTATCGATGTGGCAATAGCGAAAATTGAGCATCCGGCGATTCGGGAACCTCGGCGTTTCTGGTGATTACGCGGCAGAGAGGTGGATGGGTATCGATCAACGAAGGTCGATAAGTATAGCGGAGGAGATTCGCTGATTCGGGAGACTGAGCGATCGATTCGGCGACCTCCCAAAACGCCAGAACACCAAGTCTCTCAAATCAACAAGTTGCTCACTCTCCAGTACGCCGAATCCCAGCGATCGCTGCGCCCGGTCTCTCCAGTAGCTCAATCTCCCCAGCTGACCTGACTGATTCTTATACATTCCTCGTCATGTAGTCTCTCAAACTCC
>MU930451.1:1259-12101 GCA_036418165.1 Cooperia oncophora
AATGCTCAACAAATTCAGCGGGACAGTTATTGCACTCGCGCTGTTGGATTCGCTGGAACCCCGTTCCCAGTGCAAACTGGTGCTAACCTAATGGTGAAATTCTGGCTGTTCGGATTGGGAGGGACATTTTGCAATTCCGCTACTTCCCATAATCGCGTTCATAGTTTTACAAGAGTTGACGTGTTCTCAAGGGTGGACAGGTGGTCTCAACAAAATTTGACTCTTATCACTTCATGGCTTCACATGATTTCACAGGTCTCTGCTTGATGGCTCGACAGGACGATGGGGAGCAACGAGAATGCAGGTGCCCCCCCCAAGCTGAACTGCGCTTTTACAGCGGTTCTTAGTTTCTCAGGTAAGAATTCACGTAAGCTACCGATTACTTTGGAAAAGACTTCAAGAATTTTGAGTGATTACTAAGAAGTTTACCTTATTGGTGGCGTACCAAAAGCTGTACAGTCGTATTTCCTCTTCATACGGAGAGACGGCGGATGAATCACATCTTTGAAAAGTTAAGATTTATCCTAGGTGAACTGTCACGAGTAAGCAAAGAGAGAAATTTCAACTTCTAAATACTAACCTTCACTTTCAAAATCCCAGTCTTTATCCAGGAAATAGTCCTTATCGGTTGGAGAAGTTGACTGAAACTATGTAAATTCCACTGAATTGATTAGTTGTAAGGGACTTGAAAGCAAATCCTTGGTCGTACGGGCAGGGTCAGGCCAACCATCGTGTCTGCTAACTTATGCACAGGGCACGTTCAGCGTAGGGGCAAAAATTTGCAAAATACCACCTCTCTCAAAATTTACTTCCATAGTACTACTCTCTGCCCCATCCCCCTCGTATCGTACATGCTATCCTCTTTGATTGCTCCATGTCCTATTAGGTTGTTCCCGGAAAGTTCTCAGCGTTTTGGGTGTTTCACTTCTAACGATCGTAACTTTTTACTCATCGGATTTAATCGAAATAGTCACCATTCGAATCAGCACACTTTGGCTCAATAGTGCCATGCGTCGAGAAATTCCGCATAAAAGTAAAAAACTGGGTGGTCGAAAATTCACGAAATCCACTAAGGCTTTTTGCCTGGTCCTGATTGATGAAGTATTTTCCAGCAAGGGAGTTCTGAAAATGTTAGAAAAGGTGATAGTCGATTGGCGAAAGGTCTGAAGAATATGGCGGTTGAGGTAGAACTTCAACCCCCAATTCGTTCAATTTATGGATAGTGATTTGTGAAACGTGTGGGCGGGCGTTGTCATGCAAAGGAATCGGACCCTTTCTTTTGATAAGTGTTGGCTGCATCTGACAAAATTTTCGGTACAATTCGTCGATTTCTTCACAGTAGGGTTCTGCTGTGATGGTTTGGCCTGGTGATAAAAAGTTATAGTGGATCACACCAGCCGATGACCACCACCGTGACCAGAATCTTTTTTCGTGAGGGTTCGGCTTTAAAAAATTACCTCGGTGGTTCGTCAAAATCCAACCACTGTCCGGAACGTCTCCTGTTATCATAAGCATGACGCGTCCATTTTTCAATGACACAGGTGACAATTCGGCCGGCAAGAACATGGTTCGTTTCTGCTCTGCTGCGCAAAAGCAATGCAGAAGGAACCTCGAGACGTGCCGATTCCTGCCGGTCACTCCGATTGTGGGGGCACCAATTGTCGAGTTTTTTCACCTTCCCAATGCGTTCCAGACCATCTGCAACAGTGGATTTGCCAAGGCCTAGCTCTTCTGCTATCTCTCGAACTGTTTGGGATGGGTCAGCCTCCGAAATCCCCTAAAATCCTCGTCAGATATTGCTTTAGGTCGACCGCTATGAGGTTCACCTTCAAGGCTGAAATCTCCAGAATGAAATTTGTTGAGCCATTGCCGCACAGTGCTTTCACTAACACTACTGGGCCCCCACACCTGGTTAATTTGTTGAGCTGTTTCGATTGCGGATTGCCCCAATTTATAGTCGAAGAAAAAAATCGTCCGAAGTGCTCTTTTCACATGCTTGAAAAAATCTTGAAAAAGGGGGTTTATCAAGCAATGGTGAAACGGCAATTATACCATCAGATAGCGCAAGAAATTCTCTACAGGATGTGCTACTGAGAAGCAAGGCAGAATGAGTTTTTAATCAGCAGTGAATGTACAAAGATTAGGTGCACAAAACGCTGAGAACTTTCCGGACAACCTAATTACATGCTATCCATCTTTGACTGCTCCAGGTCACTGCCACTTTTCCGAGGTCTTATTCTACGCATGCAACGAAAAAAGACTGCAGTCAAGAAGGCGGAGGGTTGGCGCACGACGTGCCTTGCAGGTGCGTCCTTCTGAGATGACAAGTAGTGGGCGGACTAAAGAATCTGAAAAGCAGATAGTCGGGCCTGACTCCGCCCACACCGTCAGCGTGTACCGTGCCCGTCAACACTATTGGAGATTAGCCCATCTAGAATTTGGATCAGTTATTAGATCATTCACCTTTTCGACAGCCCTGAATACAGCTCGCTTTCCTCGTGCTGATCCAATTCGTCGAAGTAGTTCTGCTGCTGTAGGGCGATCGCTTGCTTCATGGCTCACTAGAGATTTGATCTCGTCCCGAAGAGCGGCTGCCACGCCTTCAAAAGTTATGTAGTCCATCTTTGAAAATACATATAAAAATAAAGCAAGCTAAACAACAAGAAAATAAAAGCGAAGCTGAAAAAGGTTCACCTTTGAACTGGGACCGAAGGATCTTTCCGGTTTGTATCACCTGCTTTTTTTCTTCCACATCAATATCTGTTGATAGCTGAAACTCTGCTTTTTGACTATGTTTTGAATTTCAATTTTTCATTTTAATTTCAATTTTCTCAGTTTCAGTTTTGATTACTTCATGACTTATTCCGTTCTAATTACTGAAGATGGAGTTAATTTCTTTCATTTTTGATTTTTGGTGGAATCTCGCAGCATGACGAGATGCACGAACACTTCTTTTAGTTTTTTACATGTTGGCAGCTCCTGCACTAAAGAGACGGAAGTTCCTTGCTGGGCGACCATGGATCGACCCAACGCGACGCAACCGCCGACCATGGATCGACCCGACGCGACGCCGAAAATCGACCCACGCGACCGCAACGGCCGTGGCCACTGCCAGCCGGTCTCTTACTAGGGAGGTCGTTCAGGACGTGGAGCGCTTTTTGAAAACGGTTTTTTGCATGATGTGGGGTTCACGTGCATGGAGTACCAAACTGGTGTTCATTTTTCCTGAACGCCTCTGGGAATGCCAAAAATGGAGTGAAAAAAAAGTCCATGGAAACCGACTGTTATTGAGCCTGAATGGGCTCTAAATCACTCGCAAGTTCGGCCAGTTGCTGCCTATAGGGTCCTTATAAAGGTTGTACTGGTATCTATGAGAAAAGTGGTCGTCAATGGGGTCTTACTTGTGGCACGTAGTTAAGAGTCGACGGCCAATTCGATGGGCTCTTAAGCAATCGAAGTGCGTTACCTCTTGCAAGGATCCGATTGGCTCTAGTGGATAGCGTTGCCGGGATTCTCAAGCGAAGGTGGGGGGATGGGGAGATGATGTTCGACTCCCTCGGTTGCCGATTATTGCATTCTTATTTCGTTGGTTGTCGATTCTTAATTATAACGTCTGTTTAATGGAATTATTACTCGAAGATAATCCATCCATTATTAGGCACATCCTAAATAGTTATAAGGCACATCCTAAATAGTTATAGCCCGTAGTCGGTGCTATTCAGCGATTTCGATTTCACAAACCATTAAGCAAGAACTTGTCTGAAAGCTGAGCTTATGTTATTCGATGCCCTGATCATGACTATGGCATTTACTTTCAGCTCTAGTGCCATTTATCTCAAATCTAAGGAGCCAAGTCTCTCTCCACCTTGGATAGTCGCTATGTACATTCGTTTGAGGGACTTGCAGGGCCATTCTGACGCCAGATTGGATTGACGTCAAGAATAAGTGTCAGAATCGTGATCAGGACCATCGATTACCCCTATAGGCAAACTTTCAGCCAAAAAATTTTTTTGACTTTTTTGAGTCTGTGCATTGGGTTATGCTCAAGAGTCACTTTGTTTGAAGTCGTACTTTTGCTGGTTATCGAAACCCTCATTCAGCCCAGCGTTACGCGAAACAAAACAGCCAACCAACCACTAAACGGCCATTCGAAAAAAAAGAACAAAATCAGTCGTCATTCCATCCAGAGTGCATATTGAGGGAGCAAATCGGATGAGTCTCTCCTCTTGGCTAGAGAAGACCGACCACTCTTGTGTTGAGCGAGCCGTACGGGGGCCGTCGACATGCTCCAGGATGGTTTATCACTCTGTGTCTGCGGCCACCCATCGCAAGTCCATGAATGGACCTTATAAGCACCTAAATCGCAGTATGCAGGCTGCACGGCCGCACGTCATCGCTACGCGTTATCGCAGCGCCAAAGTTTGTGGTGGCTGCGCTCCTCGGTCATTGACGACCAAATGGTCGGTCTATCACAACTCAAAAAAAGTCAAAAAAATTTTTTTGGCCGAAAGTTTGCCTATAGGGGTAATCGATGGTCCTGATCACGATTCTGACACTTATTCTTGACATCAACCCAATCTGGCGTCAGAATGGCCCTGCAAGTCCCTCAAACGAATGTACATAGCGACTCCAGTGGGAGAAAGACTTGGCTCCAAATTGGGGACTACGTGCCACAAGTAGGACCCCATTGGCGACTACTTTTCTCATCGATACCAGTACCTTTATAAGGACCCTATAGGCAGCAACTGGCCGAAGTTGCGAGTGATTTAGAGCCCATTCAGGCTCAAAAACAGTCGGTTTCCATGGACTTCTTTTTCACTCCATTTTTGGCATTCCCAGAGGCGTTCAGGAAAAATGAACACCAGTTTGGTACTCCATGCACGTAACCCCACATCATGCAAAAAACCGTTTTCAAAAAGCGCTCCACGTCCTGAACGACCTCCCTAGCTTAGTCCACTTTTATGATTCTCTCATCTCCGAATTCTCTCACCTCTAACATCGTAATCCCTAGGCTGTACATATCGGCAGCAGTTGTCGGTGGTTCATTCAGGAGTTCTGGTGCATGTAATTTTTGTCCCCATCGTCGCGGCCCCAGTCAGCTGGATTTCTGAATATTCGGGTAATTGTGACTGATCTCAGCTTAATACAATAATCATAATTGGAATCATAATCTTCTGTGTCCTATGCTATTGAATCTTTCCGCAGTTCGGTTTGGTGGGTGTGGGTTGCAGGGGCCGAGTGCTACCTAACAGGGCACAGCATCGCCTTGCTGTGACAACACAAGGGGGGGGGTAGCGTATTTTGTTGAGGAGGCGAGGTTCGTATTTGTTGGAGACAAGGTTTTATTTTGGATAGTTGAGTATTACCCCCCCCGTCTCGACAACTTTTTCCGCGACCCGACTATAACTTCATTATATACGTCGCATGGCTCGGCGGACTGGCGAAGGCTCGCAAGGCGGTGGGGGTCGTACCCCACGCGAAAAAATAGGGGGGGGGTCGTGGCCTGTACCCCATCAGGAGGGGGGGGTCGTACTCTCACCGACATTTCGCCTATCCCCATGCTGTACCCTGCTACTCAATTAAAGCTTGGACAAGCATCTAAAACTTATTGCCGATCAGGGCGGCGCCCACTCGAACGCCTTTATATACCTTTCCCAGGAGCTTCACAGGTCTGACCCCAATTGAGAACATAGATTAGTTAAGGCACAGCCACAGACAAGAATCAGGATATTAGAAAGATTTGAAAATATGGCGTCCACGGAATGGTTAGATGTCGTCTGCGACAAACCGGTGTACCGGTTTCGCGGCAAAAAATTCCTATGGGAGGGGCGCTGTAGCGCAATATAGGTTCAGTGGCTCCTCCTTTTTTCCAGTGACTCCGCCTCCAGACTCCGCCCCTAATGACCGACTTCCAGTGAAAAATGAGATTGCAGGACGAAAAAGCATGATAATCGCCACTTGTACGATCGTAGAAATCTTATCGGTGAATCAGCCGTGCATATGAGGGCGTAGTTTTGGAGATAGAGTTGATTGGGCACGTACAAACTGGATAACGAAATGGGGTCTACTATCTAGGGACTTGCGGAGGTGGCGTTTTTTGTGCTTTTTTTGTTCACAGTCGAGTTACTCAACCCCTTGTCGTATATATGGAACCCCTAATCCACCATCTGAGATAGCGAGTAATCGCGGGTTCTTCCTTTAACCAGCTAAGGAAGATCGGCAAGTGCACAAATGCCCCCTCCAAAAAGAACGGCGTCTAAATTTTTTTTCACATCACTCATTCCCTTTATGATTGTCTTACCTTCTCCAAATTGATCGCCAACCCAAAATCTCCCAGTTTGCACGACCGGTTATCTAATGAAAGGTAGATGTTCGACGGTTTCACATCCAAATGCAACATGTCCATTGAATGGAGCCGTTCTAATGCCTGTAAGCACAATTCTCATAAATCCTTTCATACGGTAGCCAAGGGAACTTGGCAGTACCTTGAGCATGTCTGTGAATACGGTCCATTGTTCATTCTCATAGAGCGGTCCATACTGAGCTCTGTAGTCCTGCAGATTTGGTCCACATAGTTCAGTTTGAATGTAAAATCTTCCTCTGAACGTGTTTCCGTTATTACTGGTTACTATTATTTGTTGCTTACTTTGGATTGAAATGTTTGCAAAGAGCGGAACAAACCGATGGAAGCTTAAAGTCAGTTAGTCCCTTTAAAGTGCGCCATGCTTTCGACTTCACCAGAGGGATGTTTGTGGCCTTCCCCCTAAGGGACTAAGTGGCACGATAAATCGTCAGGACGTACGGCAACAGTCGATAACTGCTACACGAAAGAATATTGGCCCTTAGCAGGCGCTGCAGTGGTTGGCAAATGCCTCACCCAGATGCCATTGCCCGCCCCACACATGCCACAGGCCAGTCGGCCGCTGGTACTCTTATCGCCTTCATTTATGGAAAACAATTTGATTATGAAGCGTTGCTATGATGGATGTTGTATGAAGATTCGCGTGGAGCCCGTTACCTGATTGAGGGCCACGCATGCGCAAACGGGAACATTCGTCCGAAAGTAGCTCGCTTCGGATGCCGTGCCAGAACAAGGCTTTTTGCTGTTTTTTAGCCATTTAGCCTTCACTTTTTTCGTCGTTTTCTCTCTATATGTACCCGTTGCCACCGTTTTCTGGGTTAATACCGAATTAGCGTCCCTTATTTTTAAAAACACAACAAGGAACACAACAGGGGTGTTTGCCTCCGTTTCAAGCGCACTATCAATCCCCTCTCCTCATTACTGCGTGCTTAGACATCCAGTGAAGATAACCTCTTATCTATTCTTATCAATTGGTAGCATGACTTGTCGCTCGCCACCAATGTCCCCATCACTGAACCTTTATGATTTGGCAGAATGAAAACTGTACAGCCCTGGAGAACAACGACGGCGACAACGACCTCTTTCATCCCCTATCAGTTGTTATTCCTTTCTGTCGCCCATAATTGATATTCCCTTCACAACCCCTATACCACCTGCTAAAATCAACTCTCTACTGTTGCTATGACGCACATTATAAATGAGGTGACGCTTGAGCTGCTAACTCCGCTTATCAGCTCCTATCAGTAACTACCCCTTTCCTTGAAACGATGATGTTACTTTTCCATACCCTATATCATCTTCAAACCAAGGTTTCGCCATTGCTGGGACCATAAACTTAGTGACACTCTCCTTCTGGCTTTCCTGTCACCTACCAGTAGTGTTCCTGTCACAGCCTCTATGTCATTCCTTGCAACCAACTTCTCGGACTACTGGGACGGACGCTATGAATTTCGTGACACACACAAACGTACTTAGCACATTATATACGGAAGGATGTTCCCTGAAGCCACCCAATTAGCTGTTTCTAGCGGGTAATGCGGACTTAATACCATCTCGCCTTGCTTTCGAAGGCAAGGTCCGATTAACTTACGATCGAAAGCACATCCTTAGACCAGGTGGCGCGGTCCGCACCACAGAGGATTTCCGCGGCCTGATATCGCTTGGTAATGGCGCCACGACTCTGCAGCTATACAACGAGCATTCTCCGCCCTCTTGATGAGCCATAGTGCAGAAGCCTCTCTCTGGCCCGTACTCCTCCTATTTTCCTTAGTTCTATATAGCTCTGGATCTCGATCATTTGTGTACTCTCTTTTTACATCTTTGTCTTTTCTCTTTTCCATGCTCACTGCCTCCTCACCGTAAGCCCATCTAACGCTAAGAATCGACGGGGACCTTATTTGATGGATTTCTGAGGGTCATTTCACTTTATCGTCCGTTGAGCTATTTACTAAGCATCTGACATTTGTATTGCAACTCTATGGTCCAGGTGGTAGCCGCAGACTGTGCCTTTGAGAAAAAGAAATCAATTGGCCATCAATTGTTAAAATAGCCGACAGCTCATAGGCTTAAGAACACCGACCGGGAATAAAAGGTGGGCGAAGCCAGAAAGATGACGGCATTGGCGCGCTTCTCCTCCTCCCGCATCTTTAACCACACAAAATGCGAGAAGAAGATAGGCGTGGCAGCGAATATCAATTTGGCGTTTATAGCCTTGATGGGGCATTTTGCAGATTTCTGCCGGTCACTGCCGGTGTCTCTGTGGATGTGGTGCCTCCTGGAGCTAGCAGAAGTGCAAAATGCCCACCTTCTCCCTAGCCATAGAGCACCGCAACTGTCGCTAGTGCGAGAGTTTCTGGACCCGGGAATGCCGAACCGTGTTTGAAGCTATTTTCAAGAGGAGAAGGAATTGGGAGCTAGTCGATCTCTTTAGATTAAAGGCAGTTGGCACGATAAATCCCCAAAGACGAGTAGGGCTAATATGCCTGGCAGGACGGAATTCGCGCCCCTGAGCAGGCGCTGCATAGCGCCCTTTCCGAGGGTATCCTTATAGCTGGCCCTATCAAGCTTTCTAGCCAGACCGCCCGCCCGCCATAAATGGACGACCTTTCCATAACGCCTCGTATTCATTGATTTGCTAAGCAAATTATGAAGTGAGGGGATTGTTATGAAGCGGCAGCGGGGCTGCATGGATATATGAGTACACACATGCACCTATATCCTCGGTAGCGGTTATTGGCAAGATGTGTACGCGAAACTCGTCCGAAATTGATTTTTTGAGACATTGAAAATTAAGGCTGTTTCTTCGCCAGATTTTGACCGTTTCACTCCGTTCATTCGCCATTTTCCCACTATATAGGCCTTGCTGGCATTCTAGGTACCAAAATTATCGTATCTGCCTTTAAGGCAAACATTGGCCGCCATGTATAGAATGCAGTACTTTTTTGATTGGGTTTACCGTTTTTCATGGGTGGATTACTCGGTGTCAGTCCGCTTTCTTCCGCTCCTTTCTTGCACAAAAGCAAGGACGCACCACTGAAGAAGGCACAGTGGCAGACCTGGTACTGCTCGTATGAGCCCTGTGTAGCGCGTATTTGACCCGTTCACTAATGTGCATCCAAAACAGTATCTAGTGCACTAGCTACCGAAGAATGTAGCGTTCGTTAGCCTTGAGCCATACTCGAGCATGTGCGCGCAGTGGTACAGTCTTGCTCGGCGGATGAAGGAGTGCTGCCAGTGAAAGTGTTTGCCGCGCTGCCAGCCCGTTCTTCACCAACCGTCGAAGCGGGTAAGCTATCACAACTGGTGGAAACACCCCGACCCCGTATCCCTCACCACTGCACTACGATTATGGTCGCTGAGGTAACGCTGAGGCGTGCACCACTGGTTTCAATAATCGCGCCTTCTTTTACCTATTCCCGGCCATAAATATCAAATGAACCACATGACCTTTTCTGCACCACCTCGCTCGCTAATTGAATTTCCTGAGCCGTCAGTCGTGGCTAGCAAGTAATTAAAACCCTGTGCATCAGGAAGGTCATTCCTCGTTATACAGCTCTTGCATGCTGCCCTTTATGATTGTACTACAGCATACTTTGTCGCCTTTGCACTCCACATAGGGCTAGCTTTAGCCCACTTGCTTACCTATAACCTACCTACTTTTTCTGGTGCAAGATTTCAACCAGTTTGTAATGGAAGAGTTTACCTATCTTTTTGTGACTCTGGAATTACGCCTTAAAACGAAGTTATATCACGCAAAGTTGCTAGTCTCATTGAAAAAAGGCGGCTGAGACGATATACTAGCAAAAACTGCTTGAAAGCCTACTTGGCACTGATGGCATAGAGATATCGCTGATGCCAGCGAGTCCTTTAAGATCCCAGGGGTTTATAGATATATGAGATAAAAGCGCTACTTAAAGCAGCTATTGGCTCCAGCAGATCACGTGCACCCTTCGAACACGTCCACCCCTTTGAGCGTCAGTTCCACTCTCCCCATCCTGCAAAGGGACCCAGTAACACCGATGGCTTCACATCTCCAATCTCCTAACCCATCTTCGAAATGTCTTCAACTTCTCCCTTTGGCACTATTTCACCTTTAGTGCCCCAGTCCTTCGAAGTTTAGTTCATCTTTCGGTCGAAACTTCCCTCAGCAAGGTAGATTTGGGCAGAACTTAGTGCCCGAGGGTATTCTGACCTCTACCCATAATAGCGCATGGCGCACTCGTTATCGGCGCCGTCATCACAGGTAATTTTTTGGCGCCAGCACTATTTAGCCCACATAGTTGAAATCGTCGTTAATAATCGGGGCGGAATGAGTCCGCCTCCGGCTGCATTTCCTGACCAATAGTGATCGGTTCGTGATGGACTTAGGAAGACATGCAGTGCTGAAAACGCCGGGTGGGCTCACTCCAATCCTTCTCACACTGTTCGGACTGATTGCGACGATATCATCTGTATTCCAGGTGATTCCTGCGCCAAACGAG
>MU930460.1:0-14959 GCA_036418165.1 Cooperia oncophora
TTCATTTTAATTCTAACAAACCTTCATAATTCCGTTCAGAGAATCGTTCTGCAAATTTCGAAGGCAGATTCGAGATCAGCGTCCAAAACCACGTCTAGTGAGCTACATCTCATTACAAATGGCCACTTCGACCTGACGACCTTCCCTAGTAAGATATGTCACATGAAGGAAGAGATGTGGCTCACCCCGCACGTCCGTCCTCTCCACCACTGCCCCTTGTGCGGCTCCGTTCAATTAACTTCAAAAGTTGAATCTACCACTTTGTTTTCTTCCCTGTGTTCAACATCCCAAAAATGTTGCCGAGCGCGGGAAGAGGAGAATGCGAAACAGTTTCGACTTGCCCCCTTCGAGGGCTTCTTGAGAGGCCCTCAAATGCGTTAGGAGAATGGGGCCAAACCTGCACTTTCTTGGGTCAAAACTGCACGAAAACTTGACTGGAGGGTGGTAACATCCAGCGCCGTCTCCGCACCCTCGCGCTACCGCATGGCCAACAGCAAGTTTCACCGTAGTCATATGCTCTACTTTCTACCCTCTCACTTCAGGTTGTTCTCTAGTGATCAACGGAGGGTAAACACAGGGTGAATGGAGCATTACAAAGAGATCAGTCCACAGTAAACTTCAATTTCCCAGCTGGAACATCATCACTGAATATGCTGCATTGGGTTCAAATGGCCCAAACGGGTATAACAGCCCGTTTGGATCTTGGAGAGCAAAAGAACCTGGCCACTTATGGAGAGGTAGAGCATTTTTGAAGCCACGAAAATGAAAGCAGCATTCATTTCGTTTCAGAAAACTCCTCGTCTGTACGACTTTCGCAATATTTCCAAAGTACCTCCCACCTACTTGTTCACGGGAGGAAATGACTGGATCGCCGATGATGACGACACAACTGATTATTTACTTCCGCAAATCGGATCGATTCTTCGGGTAAGTTGTCTAGGTTCTACTGAGTAGGGGATCCAGAACTGAGAAAAAAACCGATTACGGCAATCACGCTGCCCCCTCCCGTGGAAAATCCCTATGCGTCTTAAGTCCACAGTGAAAGCGCTATTCATTTATTTCAGCTCAACACGCATTTAGCCAACTACAATCACTTCGTTTTCACGTAGGGCCTGCAAGCTGCTTAAGATGTTCACCAGCCCATCGTGAATTTATTTCTGCGAAGTCTTCGGTACCCGCCAATAGGCAACTGTTCTCAACACTAATGATCATGGAGTAAGAGCCAATTGAGTGTAAATATACTGGGTCATGCCATTCAAAAAACATGAAAGCTTATTGGAATAAAACCAAGAAGGAAAAAGATAACTGACAGTGTTTGACTTCATGTTTTGTGCCAGATTGCGAGTAGGTAAAAAACGCAACAGTAGAGACATTGCACCAAAATGCCGCTTTCCTTTCGCAAATGCAACTCACCTAATAGGCTATCACACCCAGGAAATGTCTCGCGATTCTCACCCGGCCAACAAGTCTCTCTCCAGCGTTTTCCCAGCGCTTGCAGCGACGGGGCTAGAGAGGGGCTAGAGAGTATTGTAAGGTAGGAGAGTTTTTTGTACGCTGGCGTAGCGAGGGCACGGGAAGCATAGCTATCGATCTATTTTGTACTCTCCTACCTTCAATACTCTCAGCCCCGTCACTGCAAGCGTTGGGAAAACGCTGGAGAAACGCTGGTGGAGAGATCGATAGCTATGCTTCTCGTGCCCTCGCTACGCCAGCGTACGCTGGTGACGCTGGGAACGCTAGATCGATATCTATCCTTTCCCCGACACTGCCGCTGGCGTACGCTGGAAGCGCTACGCTACGCTGCCGCAAAGTATAAACGCAGCCTTACTTGTTAAGGAAGCTGCCACTGAACCGCTCGTTGATCACACTTATTGTTGCATCGAACCGCAGTCGAAAAAGAATATTAAAATATCGTGGTCCTTGCACCGACACAGAAATCAAGCCCCATGGTTCTGCGTGAGAATCTGCTATCTTGAAATCTGTAGCGTTGGAGTCCGTGAAATACAGAAAGTCGAATTTGAACAGCATCCCAAAAAAATTTATGTTGATAGTTGATTTTTCTCGCTTCACGGATGCTGCAAAAAAAGGAGGGGGGGGGGTGTTTGTGCTTGCTCATTGTTGACAGGATGGAGGTCGTATTTACTATTTGACCCTCTAGGTGCGACTATACACCCACCCCCTTCCCATCTCGCTCGGCAGCAAAATTTTTAGAAAAAGTAAGGGATTTGCGGGAAATTTTGGAAAAAGTGACAGGAAGTTGGGGAAAGTCTGAGAATCGCTAGAAGGGGGGGAAGGAGGGTGTTGCATCGCGGCTTTTCCTGTTGTGTGTTTTACCTCTGGCCCTCGACAAAATGCCCAACAATGATGAGCCTGTTACAACATCACATGGGAGACACCCTAGTTGCGGACGGTCGGGCGTGTCAGGCAGTATGAGTGTGTCATTTGGGCCATTCTCGGGCTTCTTGTTGAAGGGGGCATGCGAGAGAGTTGTACGAAAAGCGATGCATACGAACGATAGGAATACAGTCATATCATTTGCTCGCTTTGCAAAGCTGGTGGAGAGCGGGTTTGGCACCGCGCTAAACTTAATCCCTCGCAGCATGCTACACTACACATGAAAGACATGAAAATCACCGAAAATCTTGAAGACGTCGCTGAGTTTTATTCGAGGATAGATTGTTTCGTCAGACTCTTGAACCCCTCGTGCCAAGTGGTGTGCTAGAGCAGTTAGAGAAACACGGCTGTAGAAGACCCTTTCTGATTAGCGATGCTTCTCTATGCCATGGCTCAGCCTTAGCAGAAAAAGGATCACTAACCCGGTAGAAGTACTAGCAGACTTCCCTGTCACTTTGCCCCATTTCTCTACGTCTTCAGCTCCACTGATACTCCAAGTACAATACCGCTCCTAATTTCTGGTCAATCGACGGTTTGCGACAGATTTTTCCGTCGCAAACCGTCGTTTTGCCATAACTTCTGTAGAAGTGGTCCAAATGATCTGAAATTCAGACCATTCCGATAGCCCTCAAGACAAATCCATTGATTTATAGAGCTTCCACCTTGTCACTTTTTTGACGTTTTTCCCAGGGAAATTGACGTTTGAGTCTCAGTAACCCAAGGTGTTTTACCTGCGGGCACGGCTGCGTCGCAATTCCTTCAGTCCAATTATGATCTTCAAACCAAGTGACACAAACCCATAAATACCAGCATATTCAGAAGAGCATGATTCCGTGATCATTTTGATACTTTTCATGACAGGGTTTCAGCAAGGTTCAGCTGAAAATCATGTTTCACTGACCACTCTTTCCTTGATTTCCGGTTTGGATCCTCTATATCATGACTAGAGGAACAGTGTCTTATTCATAGCCAACGATCCTGGGAAGGTCACATCGGCGCCAAAGAACATGATGAATAGCTTGGAAGTACAATACACGCTGCAAATTTGAAAAAAAAACGAAAATAACACAGGATCCGTTTTTTTCTGCTAGAACTCAACTTGTGTGAGCTTTCCTCAATAGAACCCTATACTATTAGACTCAGCTCGTCGATTTCTGTAGGCTGGCATCCTAAAAACAGAAGAAGTCGAATATTGAACTCTGCTTCCAAGTGAAGTACTTGAGGTCACTCTTTAGCAGTTCAACCTCGCTATAGTTGTAACCAGAGGGTAATCGCTGGGAATTAAATCATTCAGGAATCAAATAACGTACTGTATTGCGTGAGAAGCGATTGAAAAGATTAGATAGTCGTGTTTCCTAAACGCTGCTGATCATTTTGATGCCAATTTCCCTGAAAATTGAGGGGTTTCGCTCGATGTCACTTCCGAACGATACAGCCTTTTCAGTGCGGAAAATTCGAGCTGGTGTTCAAATTCGGACCACACGAGCACAACGGCCCAATGTACCCTGTTTTCTCTAATGTTCGCGAATTTCCAAGAATGAAGTCAAAAAGAAGGGTTTTTCAACTACTTGAAATGGGCACTTCGTGCGATACTAGAACAAATGCTCGATTTTCAGCGTTTTCAAACAGGATTTCCAGCGCTCTGAGTGGCTCCACGAGCTCTATAAGAAAGCTTTGTACAGCACATCTTGTGCCTTCAAGCAATTCAGGGGAAAACAGTGGCATTTTCAGGCTGGTTGTTGTTGTTATTGTGCCAACTTCAAGACCATTTCAAAGCAAATTTCACATGTTTTTCATATTTAGAAAATCCCGGTCAAAGTTACACCATTCGAATCTCCTCTACAACCTTCCGCAGTTTTTCCCGGCTATCTACCCTGTCAGCGGTCAATCGACCTCCTAAGTAATCATCCCACCAAAGTGTCAGGCCATTGATCAGTCTCTGTATTGATCACTCTCAGTAATTTCTTCTACCAACATGGTTCACTGTTTCGCGGAAGGTTCGTAAGGACTGCTGTTCTAGAAAATTTTTCTCTTATTTCAAATTTGGGTTTTCATCAAAATTTCGAAAATTTTGTACTTTGATTACAAACTCCTCCATCACTTGATTAAGAATTGTTTTCTTGTTAACTCATCCATGACTCCATTCCAATAGGTGCATGAAGGTTACTGAGAATCGTGTTTCAACTGAATTCGTTTACTTGGACAATAGCATGGTTTCACCATGTGCAGGAATATTAACTGTTCAACAGCTTTGGATTTCCGGGAATCGCCATCGTTCTGGGTTTACAAGTTTCTGGGTACCTACTTCTTCCAGTGCTCCATAGCATAAATAACAATATAATTGCTCTCCAATCGTTTGCAAGACGGCCTCCATCCAATCGCAGCTGCCGACCTCGGCGGTACCTGCGCTTATTACCTTAGGACCTTTTTCGCATATCGTCAACTGATTACGAACCGAATGTGCTTGAGATTTTACAACTTGTTTGAATGGAGTGGGTCCCAGTGCGAGGCTCAAAATAAATTCTTCTACGAAATGTTCGCCATGATTCTATTCGAAGTTCAGGATGACAGTTGAGGATTTTTGAGCTCTACACGGCCGGAGCTTCAAGCGGAATCAGTTGCTTAAAGACAACATAGTACGCTCACATACACTGAGGGTGTATGAGACTATCAGTCCCCCAGCTGTCGATGTGTCGTGGTCCCCCCGCCCAAACATGCCCAGGAATGGAGATATAGGACCGTGAAACACGCGCTAATTCCTCCATGCTCGGGACTGTTTCTTACACCTTTTTGCCGCGCGCCCTGCATTCCCGTCTTCATAACATATCCGTTGGTAAGCGCGCGTGTCGCGCTGCGGCTCCTTGGCACTTTGCCAAGTCCTTTAATCGCGTCTTCAAAATACAAGTAAAACGCAATTTCCTGATGCGGATAACATTGGAGGTGCTACAAAATAAGACAGAAGATGATGACGAGGGTCAGAACTCAAAAGCAACTGTGCCACTTCTGCAACATCCCTCGGCGGCCGCGTATTTTCACGAAACATGAAAGTAAACGGCAACTCGTGTAGTTTGATACAAGCAAAAGCGCAGTTTTCACTTGATGCGAATAAAATTGAACAGGTGTTGCTCATATCTTCAAAATCACATCCCAAGAGATTTTAAGATGGCACACAGGCTAGAAATGAAGCCACACGATGTAATATGTAAATAAGCTAAAAATGAAAAATCAAGGAAAGGCCCAATATTAGGTGGAAAGCGGCTGTAATGTTCTACGATAGCGCGAATCTCCGGCGCCAAAGCCATTAGAATACTTGGAATAAAACTAATGGACGCTTGATTGTTTTATTCCCATGTTTCTGAGATGCTGCGGCCTGCTGATGTGCATTTCTGCGGATGCCAGCCGAATTGTTCTTAATTCGGCCCTCGCCATCATCTTGTCTGTGGTGTCGTTATTTTGTTATTCTGATCCCATATTTTTATCTCGCTTAGTGTCTCAGATAATTTCGTACTGATTGAAAGCTCGATTAAATGACTTGGGGCAAATCCATAGTATGCCCTATACTACGATTCGCGCGCTTGCAACGGATGTTATGAAGGGCGGGAATCTGCGCCGCAAAAGGTGTAAGGCGGAGCATGGAGGAACTAGCGTGTTTCACGGCCCTGTATCTCCATTCCTGGGCATGTTTGGGCGGGGGGACCACGACACATCGACAGCTGGGGGGGGCGAGGGGGGCTGAAGAGCCTCTGATACACCTCAATGTGTCCTTGCACGACCATGTCGTCTTTGAACAGTGGAGCCCTAGAAAAATCTGCTCGGAGCGCTTAGTTCCATCACCACAAAAAACTTTTTCCAAGAAACGAACCTTATTTATGATGCGTGGCACTTAAAATGATTCGAATAAGATTTTTACGAAATTTTGAAATTTCGATGAAAATTCAAATTTGAACTAAGAGAAACATTTTCTAAAACGGCAGTTCTCATGGACCACCTTAACCTCAAATAGTGAACGAACCTCAAATAGTGAACAGAAGAGACCATGCTGGTCTATGAAATTATTAAGACTGATCAATGGCCTGACACTTTGGTGGGATGATTACTTAGGAGGTCGATTGACCGCTGACAGGGTAGATAGCCGGGAAAAACTGCGGAAAGGTTGTAGAAAGTTCCACGAGGTGATTTTCATATGAATGGATAGCATTTTTCAAGGAGATAGGAATGGTGTAACTTTGACCGGGTTTTTCTAAATATGAAAAACGTGAAATTTGCTTTGAAATGGTCTTGAAGTTGGCACAATAACAACAACAACAACCAGCCTGAAAATGCCACTGTTTTCCCCTGAATTGCTTGAAGGCGCAAGATGTACTGTACAAGGCTTTCTTATGGAGCTCGTGGAGCCACTCAGAGCGCTGGAAATCCTGTTTGAAAACGCTGAAAATCGAGCATTTGTTCTAGTATCGCACGAAGTGCCCATTTCAAGTAGTTGAAAAACCCTTCTTTTTGACTCTCTTCTCTGAAATCGCGAACACTAGAAGGAAAACAGGGCCTCCATGGCATAGGCACGTTGTGCTCGTGTGGTCCGAATTGAACCACAGCTCGAAATTTTCCGGACTGAAAAGGCTGTATCGTTCGGAAGTGACATCGAGCGAAACCCCTCAATTTTCAGGAAAATGGGCACCAAAATGATCAGCAGCGTTTAGGAAACACGACTATCCAATCCCTTATAATCACTCTTCGACACGGATTACAGTACGTTATTTGATTCCTGAATGATTTAATTCCCAGCGATTACCCTCTGGTTACAATTATAGCACGACAAAAAAGTGAAGGAAAGTGGAAGCTCTATACATCATTCGGGATTCCTTCTTTTGTACAGGCTCTATCGACATGCGTCTGGAATTTTCAGATCATTTGGAACCTATTTCTACAGGAATTTCTAGGCCAAAACGACGATTTGGGGCCGACAGAAAAATCTGTCGCAAAACCGTCGATTGGCCACCAGTAATTAGGTGGCCGATTGTAGGTGCGTTTCCTTCTGGCTGATTATAAGTTCTAATACCACCTCTTTCAGGTTTTCAAGCGGAATTAGTGCGTTCACGTATTTGTACTTGGCTACGTCCTTTGTGGCGCAAACGACTAGTCAATTTCAGGGCAAGTAAATGTGATATGTGTCTGAGAAGCTCGAATCCCTACTTCCGGGATCTAATTTTCGGACCAAATCTGCCCTCGTGAAAAAAGTCGATAGAAGGCTTTGATTTCGGAAGATTGAAACTATACGAGTGAATAGTGCCGAAAATCCTGATAAGGACTGTTCGCAAAAAAACTGATACGAGGGCGAGCTAGTCGGCGCAAGCTGCAATCAGCACTTCTCGATAGGCTGAAGCTCTTATCGTAACCAATACCTTTTTTGGACTGTTCCTCTTACGATGTGAGAAGGCTTTTTGCTTAGAAGATTCAATTCAAAAGCTCTTGTTGTTACTGTTCCATTGTTCCATTTTTTTGGTGGTACGGATGTGTCGCAAGACTTTGCATCTCCTAGCGACACGCTTAAGCGATGATTTCTTCAAATGAGCTTTTCAGTGCACAGTTTGAAGTTTGGATTCTGTCGCGCGTATATAAACGTTGGATTACAGTAATGTTCGCTTATATGCCAATAAAGCTGCCACTGAGCTTCTCGCCAACCACAAGCAGCGTCTTCTTCCTTGGGGAGCCCCTAATTCTCACACGGTAACTATATGGGAAGCACCACGAAAAAACCTAATGGGTATTGCCTTCGCCCAACCGGTTGCCCGAACAGGCGTCTCGTAATGAGGCTAGTCTTGAGGACGGTGTCAGTTTTAGAGGGAAGTTCGTGGCCGTACCGTCGGAGACATGTCCCTCGCATTTCGTCAGCTATGGGCTATACCGAACTTCTCATGACGCTCGCCATCCAAAACTGTCGGACTTCCCATTCGATAGGAGGAGGAGGCACTAAAACCGGGTCCAACTAGCTTGATAAGACAACGTGTGGTATCTCCTGTTACAATCCCTATTTGGGCCCTTATTTGATAATTTCTTTGGTTCGAATAGCACCTCACAACTTATTTATTTGAATGTCCTCGTTTCGCATATCGTCTTTATATTTTGGAATATCTCGTGTGAAAGGAAAAAGGAGTTGCACCAAGAAAGCAGAAATGTCGAGTGGTTCGGGCGACAATAAGAAGAATGTCGCTGAGATAGAAGAGGTAAGAGGTTCCAATTGAATCAAATTTGAAATATCAAAAATGTGCTTGAGAACTAGCTATGTATCTATGTATTACTATTTATATGTTTCCTATTCATGGCATGATTTATATCTGAAACTGGAGAGACTGGCGAATTGCCGAGGGAATCCTGCTCATAAATCTCCCCATTGAAGGAATCTCGCTGATGGTGAGGGTGTAGCACGCAACGGTGAGGTGTAAACAACTCGACTTCATTTGACCTTCAAGGAGACGGAGGTGGTGCAGCGGCAGGGGGCTCGCTAACCACACGCACTTTCTGTGATCTTCCTGGAACGGCCTTAGTGCAACCAAGCTTCCTACCCCTGGGACGGTAAATTGGTACCAGATATTTTTGGGTGGATAAGAACACAGAACACGTTATCCCGCAAGTCATTGTTTGCTACATCGCATTCAACAAGCCACTACGATTTTCAATGGAAATAAAATGTATACAGCATCCCGCAAAGGGATTGGTCAGCGCCCATCAGTAATCATCTTCCCACGGTTGTTCCTGGGGACGCTATACTGTGCTTTCTCGTACAGTGTAGCCCCCTCCCCGGGAAACTACCCTCGTCATCCGGGCAGTTGATTAGGGCGGTCGTCAACGGGCCGCAGCGCGTGCCAGGAACTATTTGCTTTTTCCAGGCTAATTTAGTCATTTTTTCCACCTTGTGAAGATAAGGAACTGCTAATCTTGGAAAAAGCAGCCAAAACAGTGAAAAGTTGCAAAAAAGTGACGTAAATTAGAGCCTGGCAAAGAGCAAATAGGTTCTTGGGCAGCGCCGCGCGGCAACGTTGCACGAAACCGCCCTAATCAACTGCTCGGGATGACTAGGGCATAAGGGCTCCATCTCGTGGTAGAGTGTGGGGGACGGCCTCTGTAGGGATGTAATCATGATGGGTCGACCTTCGTTCTTTTCTCGTGGACCCCTGGGTCTTTCGGTCCTCACCACTGACAATCACCCCCATGACCTCACCATAATACATAACAACCATAGTAACTATCATAGCTATCATGCAAACAGCAAAGACCTTACCAACACTTTGTCGGGCGCCCTTCCTCGGACGTTCCCAAGCTCCAACACATATGAACATCTACTTTTGATCAACTCTCACGCGAATGAACTTATTCCAATCTAATTCCTCACAGCCTCCTGCCTGGGTTGCGCAGACCACGCATCTGCAATCGTTCGTACGAGGTTCACACCCGGTCTCAACTTCGACAGCCACGCTGGCTACCTGCTCCAAACAGCGCCGGACTGCCATGCTCTATGTGTTAATGGGATGGGCCTCACCCAGCGCTCCCCTGGACGGAGCAGTGTGCCTGATCAGGCTGCTGTATAGTGTACGAGGTGCCCTACAGTTAGCCCTGCAACTTAGCAGCGCAGAGTGCCCTCCCCTGGTAGGAAGCAAACTCGTAGGATGTCACAGATGCCAGAGGGGTTTAATTTAGAAGGAAGAAAATAAATGTTGCCGACGTGGTTTCTCTGTTAGTCTTCATTCATGACCCACAATATGAGCATCATATCCATTTTCATCTTCCCCCGTGCCCCTAGTTGCGAAACGTGCCTTTAAGTTCAGTTAACGTCATGCTACGTTCTACTCGCATCAAGTTACTGATAACGACTATTGATTAATGAAAAAGAAACAGAAAAACGTTTAAAATTTCCGTTTAAGGGAGAAACGTTGGATTAAGTTGAAATTCTCTCTATATAACGTCTAGCAGATTTTTCAGAGTTCTGGCCACAGCCGCCTTCTGCTCACCCAGCTGGCACAACTTCGTAACGACTCGTTGCTCTGTGATGTGACTCTGCTCGTCCAGGTAGTTCGCAAGATACACTTACTATAGATTGACCCGAAAGTCTCACATCAAACTCCTCTTCAAAAAATCAGAGCTTCTTACTGATAAACAGAATAAAGAATCACAAATGTCGTAATCATTACCCACTATATATAATTTGCTTCATTTGTTTACTTATCTGTTGGTTTATCCGGAAACTCGGTTCTTCCACAACAACTTGGAGAGGTGGATCAAGTCGGGATGGGTAGTGCATGTGACAAGATGTAAAGCAACCGTTACACCTCGTAAGCCCCGCCCAGTGAGGTGGGGCATGCGTCGGAAGTAGGCGGTCTCTCTGAAAAAATACATAGTTCGTCTAGCAATACCGGGTGAAGCAGAAGTGGATTAAGGTCAGCATAGGTTGACCGATCAACTGGAGGAGACACACCCGAAATGGGAGGGGCGTACTCAAGATGGGCGGTGCTTCTCACAAATGTCGGTAAATCCGGTCCTCGAGAGAATTCAGAGATCGCAAAAAGTCCGTGGCGAAGACAAACATCTGGCGAGAGTCCATCATACCTGCGCAGTGCGTGACTCCCCCTGTGTGGGAAAGGTATGGCCTCAAACGTAACATATTAATTGAAAGGTAATTCGGAGCACTACAGACAACGAGAAAATGTGGATTATGGTCGAAAGTGGCCCACGTTGAGAAGTGCAAGATACACCGTTGTAGGCGGAGCGTGCGACGAGGTGGACGGAGCCTGATTCAAAATTCCGCAAAACGCTTCCGGAACGCTCCAGACAGTGGGGAAAAAGTGAATTAATGTCAGTGGTGGATAACCGGTTAAGAAGTGCGAGGCACACCCGTTGTTGGTGGAAAGTGCATGGTGAGGGAGGAGCCAGGCGGGAAAATTCGCAGAGTGCATTAACGTCAGGATGAGTCACTTGTTGAGAAATAGAAGGCACACCCGTTGTGGGTGGAGCGTGAGGAGAGCTGGGAGGAGCCAGAAGTCAAAGACTCTGAAACGTTCTAGAGGACTCCAGACACCGGAAATAGACACACCAATTGTGATCGAAGAATTTGTCGAGGTGGGAGGGGCAAAAGTGAAAATTTCACAAGTCGCTTGCAGAGCAGCATATACACTAGATACATGTGAACTGAAAGTCACAGACTAGTGGATGAAATGCGGAGACATTCTCAAGATGTATCAATCAAAGTGACGTACTCGAGATGGGCGGTGCTTGCTAAGAAGTGTTATATTCATCGTATTGGGTTTATAAACATGTGGAAGAAGGTAAGCGCGGCAAAGCCGCACCCAAGCGGTGAAGCCGTTCTGTATCACAGAAGGAGGGACGCCGACGTCAATCGGCGAGCCCACTGGTACTCTAATAAATCAGTTTCAAACTAATGGTTATCAGAATTTAGGCCGCATAAACATCGTTTACGAACGCAGGTTGGGTGTGCGGTTGAGAAATTAGAATGAAAGCTTCATGATCCACTACTTATGTCCAATGTCTTACGTGACTATCAGTTTCTACAGTGGAAAACTCACACAAAAGAGAGCAAGAAAAGTGCAAAAACTTCGAATCACAAAGCACTGGGAGGGGTAGTCACCCCCATAAAACTGAAAAAATCGCGAACGGAAGGGATTTCCTCGCTGCTCTGCCAATCGTTTTCGGAACCAGAGCGGCCCCATTGTCAAAAACGATTCCCTTACAAACGACACCACTTCTCTCCATCGATGTTGTGCTCTGACGGGGTCAAATAAGAAAAGTCAGAAGTGCGGAAAACTTTCACAATGGTGATCGACATTTTTCTGAAAAAAAGGCGTTGTCACGTGGGGCGCATTGACAGGATATGAGGCAACACGACGTAATTTTCTTGCGCTTCAGAGAGGGCATCTGTGTGTTCCCAGCAGTATCCACTACAGTTTCATGGAACCAACCAAAGAAAGCGAGCTCTCTTTCTGTGTCCCTCTTGACTTGTTTAGAGATAGCTCGGTAAGTGGAAGCCGACTCCTCAGTCAAAGACAACATCCAGCTCTCATCTCATTCAGCAAGATGGCGGAAAGAGCCCAAGTGTAAGAGCGAAGGGCGGTACACATTTTCGAAGGAACTTTCAGCTGGACACGACTACCATCCCCGCCATCCCGCTCCACGAAGTTTCTCCCTCTATGCGACCCCTTTCTACTCCCCTCCTTTCTACTACCACTTACCACTAGCCTAACCTTGCCAAATTACCCCAAGATTTTGACGCCAAGTCTCCAGGAGGATGGGCAGGGGGGCGGGAGTGTGGGGGAAATGAAGTGAAAGCGGAAAAAATCAACTATCACGGAAAAATTTCGTGAGTAAACACGATCTTCCTCCCCCTCCGGCCTATTCAACCATTGCTATTTTCGTCTTAGATGATGTGCTCTGTCATAGAAGCACTAGGCTGACACATAGCCATCACCGCCACCGGCTGCGAGTAGCCAGTGACTCACCTTTTCGCCCCTCGGTAGATCCGACATTGTTTTGGACTCGCTGGGACTGAAAGCCTAGTGAACTGTATCGTAGCGCGAAATCTTGAACAGAAAAAAATTAAATAATTTCTAGGTCGAGTATCTCGAGATACTAGTTGAGGTACATACCTTCCCGGACACTCTAGCATTTTGCGTTCCAACTTTTTATTCAGGTCTATTTCAGGGAACACGGATCAACGCCCATAAAAATGTACTCGCTGCATGCTCAGATTATTTCAAAGCCATGTTCACAAACGACAAGGCTGAAAAACACCTGCGTACGTTAATAACATCCTATATATGCCTGAAAACCCTATCGAAAACATCATGCAACGGTGTCCATCAGCATCGCACTGGTAGTGAACTAGAAAGCAACATGCGGGCTACACTATGCATGCTTTTCTTCGGAACAGGGCCGGTAACCCAGGACCATCCACGCATGAGATAGAAGCCCTGGTAATCCTGGGATGAACTGTTCTGAGATACGCCTCGCCCAGTTCTTGCGCATTCCTCTCGGACACAGATTTTGCAGTGTTCGTCTTACTACCGCTTTTAGGAGAAATGGAAGTTGTCGGTGTGGAAGCCTCTACTCTTGATGCTGTCGTTAGTTTCTGCTACTCTGGAAAGATCACAATCACCGAGGATAATTCACTGAGTATTCTGGCCGCAGCATGCTATTTTCAGTTGGACGAAATTCAGGTTCGTAAGACCGTAAAACTGATTCGCTGAAACGCTCGCGCCTTACTGAACGTAGAGCACTCTGCTTGCACGAAGCTAGAAGTTACCTCTTTCCAAAACCTCCACGCGCGAGTCAAAAGCATTGCGCAATACAGAAGGTATCACAATCGACGCCAAATGTATAATAATAATTCCGACCAAGCTGTGTTCTCGAAGCTCACAGTAAATGGTAGGTTCCTCGTCCGCGATATGGTTTAAAAGTTGAAAATGTGGCGTCGGGAGGGTAGTGTGGTCCGCAATGAACAATGAACAACCTTGTACGAGTTTCGGGGCGAAAAATTGTGAGGGGCGCTATAGCGTAATACAGGTTGAAGGACGCCTCCTTTTTCCAGTGGCTCCGCCTCCAGACTCCACCTTCAAGAGCCGCCTTTCAGTGAGAAACGAAACTGCCGGACAAAAAAAATCATGAGAATCGTCACTTGTACGGTCGTAGAAATCTTATAGGTATATCTGATGTGCGGAGGGCGTGGTATTAGAGATGGAGTCATTGGACACGCAGGAATTGGGATCGACATGGGATTCTACCTAGGGCATTGACATTTTTTTGTGCGACTTTTTTTTCTTCAGTTATCGACTTACTCAAGCACCTCGCCCCATGTGCAAACCACTAATCCACTATCTGTGACGGGTAATCATCGCGTGCTTTGCCCTCAAGAAGATTCAAAATTGGAGCACACTCGAAGAATTACAAACCTGGGGCTTCACATCCATGAACCATTCTCTCCCTCAGAAGAAGCTCCTTTCTCAGAAAAGTTATAGCTGTTCAGAAATGGGTTCCACCTGAATTATTTTGAAAAGATATCGTGAAACAGCTCGCCTCAGTGCAACTGAGCAAAGGCTTTTATCCATGTGGCTTTTTTGTGGAAAGGTGGGGGGGGGTGGAACGAGCTCCAGCATCGGGAGGAGAGATTGAGCGGAACTTTATCGCAACACATATGGTGCGCCAACAGTGAGAATGTACCACATGGATGCTTCGTCCTGGATTTTTCATGGATCGCGCCTCCACCTCCCAACCTTCACTTCGAGAGGTATCCTGGTGGTTCGGTAGTTCCGCTACAAGTTCTCTCAATCTCGAGGTGATAAAGACGATGAACGTGCACCCACAAGGTGAATTCATCAGACCAATCCCTTTCTTCGCCACCCAAAAGCTCGCTCTGGAATGGGGGACCACATGGGGCATTTCTGGTCGATTCTTGGATTTTTTCTCCATGATTTTGTTTTTACCAATTTCGCCATTGGTGGTTATACCTCACAGCTCACCACTTTTGAGCGCGAGGCGCGGTTCCGAAGTTTCGGGGCTTGAAATA
>MU930463.1:6474-24519 GCA_036418165.1 Cooperia oncophora
TACGCCCACCTCCCCCCCCTCCCCTACCTAAGCGACCAAATACGTCCCATCCATGATAGGGTTCTCTCGACCCTATCATGGATGGGATCGTATTTGGTTGCTGCTACACCCCTGCATACGACATGATTTAACCAGGGCACGGTCTGCCACGATCCATGGGCGAAAGTCCTGCAGAATAAGACCCCCCCCAATTTCTTCCTGTGGCACGACTCCTTTACCATCATGCCTGTTCACTTCCCAGATTATTCCTAACTTTCTACCACTTTTGAAAACCACCAAATTCGAAAGAATTCAGGAATCAAAAACATTTCTCTCGAAAGCAAATACGACGTCCTTACTGGGAGCACCTAATGTACGACCTCCCTTGGCCCTAACACGTAGCCGATTGTACGCTTTTTACCATATTATAATAGTACAATACAGAATACAGAATAATTAAATTCGTAAGCAATTTCGATGACTCATCTCATAACAATGATGAATTGAAATTCTCTATTCAATGAATTTGCAAGAGAGGGGGTGGGGTTCCGAAGGAGTGGTTCAGTTTCCGTTTCGCACCCGCCGTTGGACGGAAACTGAACAAGATGTCGTATCATCCCTGGGTGGTCGCCAGTAACGGAAGGGACGAGGGGGAATTTTATAGCGATTTTTATGAAAAAAAAACATATGAACATAATGATTTATTTACAGTTGTAACAGGTGTATTATTATAGTTGAAGCGCCAAAAAGAGCTAATTGAATGAAAACGAAGAAATAAAGCTTCTCACCGATTGCTCCTTACCGCCAGATCCGCTACTGAATCGTAGCGGTGGAGGAGGCGGCTTGTCATCGTAGGAGGCCGCGACGCCGCGCATCGTCGTTTCAGAAATCGTCGTCGATGACGACAAAGTAAAAACGCGAACGTCGACTGAAAAACGTTTCACGTCAAACGTTTAGTGGTTGTGTGGAAAAAAAAGTAGCGATTAAGAACGAGGGAAATTTCCAGAAAAATCAACAAAGCACCATCGATAACGATGATTGCAAACGTTGCACGCGTGCCCGCACGCGCGATACAACGATGCGAACGTTCGGCGAAATCAGATCGAACGATTGTGAACGAACGAAACCGCTCGGCCGATCATGCATATCATATACATACGAAATAAAGGGGGATCGATACAATGCATTTGAAACGGGCCAAGACAGCCCCCCAAGCGGTCGCCAGCGGGCGTGCACGATTTAATCGGCGGCCGAGCAACTGAAGTTGTTTATTACATGCAAAGAGGGCGAGAATGCATATAAAAAAAGAAAAAATGGATAGCTGCTGAGAAAATCTCATCTTGATAAAGGGCTAGTCCCCCGAAGAGTAATAGCGGAAAACTGTCAATAGCACATGTGAGTTAACACAAAGGTAAGTCAATGACTGGTAAACACTTGATCGATGCTGTAACAACAGGTAAAAAGAAACTCGGAACAAAGTCATAGAATGGGTTATCTCGTCAAAATCAATAACCGGTGCTTACACAGCACTCTTTTATCACTCCATATAATTTCAAAGGATTTCTGGGGGTCACTGCATAAGATTTTCTTAACTTTTTCTGTTTCTAAAGTTCTGATGGACTTAGTCGACTGCTCCAAAGTTGTTACCAAACTAAGTGATAACAGATTCATTCAGGGGCAAGTGGCATGATAAATGCCCAAGACGTAAAGGATTAATACGCCTAGCAGGACAGATTTCGGCCCCATGAGCAGGCGGTATGTGGCGCCTTTTCCAAGAAAGGTACCTTTATAACGCCCTCCTCAAGCTGCAATATACCGACCCAGACGCAGGGCACATCACTGGTTGGTGATTTTAGTCGAGTCCCCCCCCCCCCGATCCTATGTCCCTCCTCATGGAACGAGCTGTCGAGCGGGGCATATAGTACGCATGAAACAGGAAAATCACCAAAGTCAACCACCACTCCTAAAAGGCCAGAAAGTAATTACGACCTCTCACCAATGACCTAGTACGACCCCTCCCCCCTACAACGCCGCGAAGCAGGAAAAATCAACTATCAAAATAAATTTTTCTCAGCCCAAATACGACCCCCCCCCCTCTCCTGGCGACCAAATACGACCCCTCTATTGGGGATTCCCCAACAACGATGTGCCCTGCCGGACGTCCAGCGCGCCTGCCCGCCCACAAATGTCCGACCGATGCTGATGCTCGCATCGTTTCATTTGCGAAGTACAATATGAAGCGAAGTGATGTGAAGCGGATGCAGTGCTGCATGGATATGAGTAAATAAATGCAGCCGTATCTGACGTAGCGGTTATTGACACGATGCCAACGGGAAACTCGTCCAGAATTGCCTTCTGAGTCGAGTTTCACTTCGCTTTTCACCATTTACCCACTAGCACCCGTACAACCATTTCAGACCGTCTATCAAATTATCGTGCCATATGATTCTAAACAGTTACAAGGATGAAGGACATTAGGATCACTCCCAGAAGTATGCCTCTAACCAATTAAAAGGATAATTAATATTACTCCGAAAAGTTCCTCCGAAGAATGTGAGGCAATGGGTAGCTCCTGTTGGGACAATTTGTGAATAATGTACAATAATAAATCTATTTTCTTCGAACTATAGCAACTAAAAGGTTGAAAATAGAACCACACATTGGAGGCGCTAACGCAATTGAGGAGAGGGGACACTCGATAGCGCCTCCTTCCCCCCCCCCCCATCAAGGCTTAGGCCCGTGAGGACTGTCTTCTAGGCGGGACTATCTCTCGACAACGCTGAACGTCAGCGTCTTCATGCCTCAGCCTTTTTGCGGAAGGGATACAGGGGGAGGTCAAGTGTCTCTCTACCAGTTACGTTAGGGAAACCATTACATTTTTAGATTTCAATGAGTCCTGAATAAGGTCATACTGCGAATATGGTTCGATGTTGTTATAGTACCTTTTCAATTCAGCGCGGAATCGAATCGTATCAAAATGATGGTTGCCTGATGACACCCTTCGAAGGGATAACTGTAACCACGGAAACGTTAGAACGTAGGGTCCTTAATTATTCAACGTGCACATATATTTGGAAGGGAACACGCGTTTTCTTTCCCTCAGCTCAGACTCGGACTCAGCAGAGTATAGACGACCAGAGTCGCCGCGGTCTATTCTCGCAGAACAGATCCGCTGCGGCACGGCCCAAACCCGCTATGCCTTCTCCACACAAATGTTCTTATTCGTGTCTCATGAAAAGAAATAAAAACAAGTTGTACTGTAATCGTACCTTGATGTTAGGGACTGATGAGTGAGTAATGTGCGTGTACTGATTCGTTTCCTGGTTCTTAATTGATCAGTCGTATTCACGAGCAGACGTAATTGCAGACGCAGAATTTGACGATGTGTGGCTTATGTATTATGATAGTAAGCAAGGACAGTATTCCAGAAAAGTCAAGCATTTTGGTGCAATAAATCGCGAGGGTACGGTAATCAAAAGAAGGTCCATCAAATCAACGCAATGTTGCGAGCTTCATTCCTTGCCATTTCTTGGTATTTTTTTGTCATGAACGGCAATTAGTGTTGAAAGACGCGAAGGACGCAAGTGTTTTTCCCTAAGTCTGGGGAAGGAAAGGAGCTAGGCGTGGCTTCACAAGCCAGCGCTATTCTGCAAATTTGCGTTATCGCCAGAGCAGTTTCAAATTTTGAAGGGGAGGAGCCCCTGAGACAGGTGAACCATCTTTGCTGTGAAGGTTTAGGATCTGCAAGGGAGTAGAGCCATACAGAGCTCCCCTGACTCCTTAAAATTTATTTTAGAGCTCTCTAGGGGCAACGCCAATTGCAGAACGCCAACCCAGAAACCAATGGGCGATCTTCGACTGATGAAAACTGCGCAACAAGACTTCACTCCTCAAAGGTCCTCCTCGCCTTTCCCAAATCTGAGTCCTACCTATCATCCTACCAACGTTTCCCCACTTTGTGCTGATCCAGGATCGGCTTCTAGAGGGGAGGGCAGGTATAAAGCGCATTTGACCGGAAAATACTACCCCACACCCTAGCGACCGAATACGACCCCTAGGTGGGGATCTCCCACGTACGGCGTACCCTATCCGAGCCACAATGCCCTTTCAAATGCAAATAACAAAAGAAAATTATTGTCGCGTTTTTGCCGTGCTTTGCACTGCTCGGCCCGTTTTACTGAGTAGACCCCTTTTTACTGGATTCAGCAGTACTGGCAGGGTTGAGACAAATGTTGCGTTTCTAACGGCGCGTTCATGCATCGTGGACAAATCGGTTATGAATTTATCAGTGACAATTAACACATAACCAGTGGGCAGAAGTGCCCGAACGAACAATTAGTTGAAATGCTGTCTGAGAAAAACTTCATCTGCGCTACTCCAAAGAAAAACCTCGCGACTACTGCATATTGCGATTAGTCGGGTAATGTGAAATCTATAGTCGCCTGACCCTCCCCTCCCGCAGGGAGGAAAAAGCAAAAAAAAATCATAGAGAATACCGTAAAGACCGCTTGCCCGCCCCGCCGCGCTGCATGATTTCTCCGGTTCTGCTCGTTTCATGCCAGAAAAATAGGATCCTACCAGCCTTTGGCTCACTAATCGTTTCGTCGTATCATCCAATACTAATACCATCTAACGGTGAAAAAAAAGAGAAAGAAGATGTAAAACTGAACTAGTAATATAAACAGCCATCTTAGGTTTCGGTGCGGCGGTAGCAAACTAGCAGGAAGTTCAGATTGCATTTGGTGCACCGCTTTCGTTACTTATTTGTGGAAGTCGTGAAATTGGACAGTCCTAGAGACTGGCGGACTAGCTACTTGAACAGGAGGAAGGGGGGGGAGCGCTTACGAATTGCTTGAAACCCATGACACTCCCAAAATGAACTGCAAAAGGGTACAGCATCGTGATATGTGAAATGGTGGTATCAGTACGACCAACCCACCCCCACCCCTCCCCCCACTCCCTAGAAGAGGGTCTCGGTACGGCCTTCCCCCTTCCCCTACAACTACCTGCCACTATCCTACAAGTTTTCACCTCCTACCAGTTTTTTTCAAAATTTCCCACATTTCCCGCTTTTTCACCCAAAAATTTGTCAGTTCGAGGCGCGGGCGAGGGGAGGGGGAGGGGATATACAGCCAATGCCGAAATGGAAAACGCAAAACTCAACAACGAAAATTTCCAGCGCAATTCAAAACCAGTAACCCCTCTCCCAACAACGATGGCCCATATTCTTAAAGACCCACCAAGTTACGACCTTACCGACATGTGTTTCGCACACAGGGTACAGCATCGTGATGCGTGAAATGGTGGCGTCAGTACGACCCTCCCCTACCTCCCCCCTCCACACGGAGGATGTCACTACAATCCTCCCCTACCTAGAAGAGGCGTCTCGCGTACGACTGCCCGCCCCCCCCCCCTCAACACCTACCCACTAATTCCCCACCCACATTTCAGGTTTTCACCTAAAACAACCAAACAAAATTCTGCTGTCGAGCGGGGGGGGGTATATAGCCAATATAGCCAATGTAAAACGGGAAAAATCACAAAAAGTCAACAACTGAGAAAAATTTCTTCCCAACGCGGCATACAAACTGGTTGAAACCCATGAACCTTCCAAAAAGAATTGCAGATAGGAGCAATATACTGTTCCATAACAGGAAATGACAAAAAGGTATAAGTATAGTAGCCAGTACGTCAATAGCTCCTTGTACGGCACGTAAATATCCATGACAGGTTCCTATGCGCTGCGATGCTGACCATTCAGTGATAATCAGCAAAATAGATAAACACTGGGGTTCGATTTCGCCCTGTTCCCCCGATTCAAATTCGCCGCAGTTGGATTGACGAGGCCGCAAAGTGAAGTGAATAAGCGTGAATCGGTCGGTCGGTGCGAGTGTGGGTGAGATCGATAGCGGTGGGGTCCGAGAAGGAATGCAAGAACGGATGGACGGAGTGAGAGACAGAAAATGACATTCGTGTTCAGCGAGACCGTGATTCGTATGATCCAGTTCAATAACGTCTATCGTAGAGATACGCGACATGGCGCGATAACGGCGACCGTGAGCGATATGTTCCGTCGCGCGATCGACGACGACGACGACGACGACCGACCGACCGACGACGCAGTGACGCATTGTGGTGGCCATTCACCCGGGCAAGTCATTAATCATCGGACGACCACCAACACGTTGGCTTCGCTATCACTGCTTCCTAGCTTTTGCACTTGTTCCCTGCAACAACAATAGACGCATCATGAACGATAAATGAGGAAGCGTCAGATAGATGCTTGTTCTCATTACTACATGAAATGCTTAACGGCACAAGGGACGATAATTCGTTATCCGGCCTAAAATGGTAACAGCGGTGCTACAGAGTGGGGGAAATGGCGAAAGAGCGAAGTGAAACGGTCAAAAATCTGGAAAAAAACCTTTGTTGTGCACTACTCTGAAGGCAATTTCGGACGAGTTTTCTTCACTTCACCTAGTATTTATGCTCGACTGGGATATTCGAAGGATTGAATTGTGGACCTGAAGAAGGGCTTAAAGGCAGTTGGCACGATCATTTGGTACTCGGCCTAAAATGCTAACAGGGCTCTATGTAGTGGGAAAACGGCGAAAAAACGAAGTGGAACGGCCAAAAAACTGCGGAGAAAAGCCTCCGTTCTTAATGACTCCGGAAGCAAGTTCGGACGAGTTTCCCGTTGGCATCGTGCCAATAACCACTAGGGTAGATACGGCTGCATGTATATCCTCACGGCACCGCAGGCGCTTCATACCAATCCCTTCGCTTCATAATTTACTTAGCAAATGAAGCAATGCGAGCATCAGGAACGGTCGTCCATATGTGGCGGGCGGGCGTGCGGGCGTTTGGGTCGGTATGTTGTGGCTTGATAGGGCCCTTATAAGGGCACCTTCCTTGGAAAAGGCGCTTATGCAGCGCCTGCTCAGGGTCGCGGAATTCCGTCCTGCCAGGCGTATTAATCCTACTCGTCTTAGGGATTTATCGTGCCAATTGCCTTTAAGTCTGGTAGGGAAATTGCCAAGGGACTCGCCTGTGACGGGAAAATGCCAAAATCGTGCGAAAAATCCTTCGTATTCATGAAATCAGAGAGCAATTTCGGACGAGTTTCCCGTAGGCATCGTGCCAATAACCGCTACAATAGATACGGTTGCATGTATGTACTCATAAATCATATATGCAACACGCAGCCACTTCATATCAATCCCTTCACTTCAATTGTACTTCGCAAATGAAGCGATTCGAGCCTCAGCATCGGTCGGACTTTTGTTGGCGGGCGGGCGCGGTGGGTGTCCGGGTCGGTATGTTGCAGCTTGATAAGGCGCTATAGGGGTACCTTCCTTGGAAACGGCGCCATGCAGCGCCTGCTCAGGGGCGCCGAAATCGGTCCTGCTCGGCGCAATAATCGTATACATCTTGGGATCTATTGTGCCAGTTGCCTTTAGAGTGGCCATGGCTGCAAAGGAAACGAGAGAAACTGCATTTTTTTTTCTTATTGGAATTCGCTGCTACTTCCTTGGTTGATCCTGCCACTCGTCTTCACCAAAAACCGGTTACAGAGCTTGAACCGAATGTTCTCTCGCTGTGAAAGCCCAGAGAAATCTTCTAGCTAAGCACTCGAATGGAGGGATATATGAAAGAGGGGAGCGAGAGGGAAGAATGGAGAAAAAGAAAGGGGGAAGAGAATAAGAAGGAGGGGAAGGCTTCGCGGCTGACAGATATCGTGAGACGGCAAAAATAAGGCGCATTTTTAATTCTCCACGGCTTTAGTCATAGAATGACACTCATTCATCCATTGAAACTCAAAACCTAAAACAGAACAGAAGCTCATAGGCCAACGAATTTCTGAGAGGATTGAAATAAATGACATATGTCGTGATACATATGATATGACGCCAAAAATTCACATCGGGTCAACTAACTAGAAAACTGATTTGCGCGCGATGCCGTGCCTCGTATGTTATGAACACACCCCGAAATCCATTACACCTATGATTACAAGTATCACAGTGAAATAATGAAGAAAATATGCATAGCTCAATGGCTTACTACAAACTTAATACATGGCTTAAATACAAAATTGACAAACAAATGAGACAGGGCGCAAGTTATCAACTCACAACACCAAGAAAGTCTTCCCCTTTGCTTCGAATAAGGAAAATCGCGTTCCTTCAGCAAAGCAGAACAAAAAGGGTTCCCAGCCTAAGAGCTCGCCCGACGCCTGAGCAAGAACTTTGTTCCCCGGGCTCACCGTTCTTAATTAGTTCCTCCCAGCACTACATGATGCCCAATATATAAAAAATGGGAAAAGATAGCGTAAAAATAAAGCTTGTAACGTTTCCTAGTTTTGCAATACTCAAAAATAGTCTGGAATGTCGACAAGAGTTCGCAGTGTGCCACTCATCCTAAGCGGACAAGCGCAGAAATTTCTGTCGTGCTTTTAAATGCGACGTGTGCACTGCACCAAACTGCTCCACATTGATGCGAGAGTGCAGAAAAAAAAGAAGAAGCGCCATCGATTTACAGCGAGAAAATAAACTAAGCAAGCATTTAACAATAGTACGTGTTAAAAAGGATATATTTTTCTACTCGGTTATTACCAATTTACATATGAAGCCAGACAGGCAAAAAAGAAACAGAAAAAAGTGAACTGTATGTAACACAGTGAGAACGCCTATGCACAACTTAATGATTTTTTCAGCACTAACCGGTTCATGGCTTTGTTAAGCGAGCGCCTGCAGTACAGTTTAACATGAACTAACTATAGAGCCCACTATTAGTACTGAGGAAAAAAAGAAAAGCTATTTCCGCTTTTACACACTTTTGCAAGTTGCATCAGTTTATCCCTGGATATGCAAAGCAATGGATGATGGAGGCAACTGGAGTAACGGCATTTGTGCAAGCAGTGGGAATTCTATTAAAAGTCTCACATCTGGAAAAAAAGACTCATCTATAGCTGATAAAGTCGCAATCAAAGGGGCGGCGCCAGGAGGGGCGGAACGAGTCCGCCTCCGGCTGCCTGCTCTACCAGTAGTGATCGGTCAACGATCCATATAAGAAGAAAACAACCAGTGGTGGAAACGCCGTAACTGGACTCATTCCATCCATCTTGAAACCGCCCCGACTGATTGCGGCGATATCCTGTGAGAGGTACTCCAATAAGGTGGGCTATTTCAGTAATACTCAAGCCATCTGGAACCACGATAATGGGCTTCAGAGGGATGTGGTCTTCCAACTCGATTGAGGGGAAGGGGGAGGAGCTTCTGGATGATCGAACCAATTCATTTATGCAAAAGTGATATTTCAAGCATAGCACCAGTATCCCTACACCATCGGAACAGCGCCCTGGTACAGCAAAAATCTACTCCTTAAAAGGGGTTCGAGACACTGACACCATGAATCTGAATTTAACGCAGTTCACTGTGCCTCGGGGGTGCAAATAAGCGCCAGCGCCGGGATAGCCTTCAATTTGACGGGATGAGTCTGGAGTGGGTGAACTACTCATTATTCGAGAACAGTTGGAATGTATGGGATAGCTCACCCATCCCGAAGCTCCCTCGCAGCTCAGAAATCGGAAACTGCCTAACAATACATATTACAGAATGACATCCTCCCGAGGTACATAATGACCAATATAACCCCAAAATGCAAAGTATGAACATTTTTTTCCTCGAGTTCGGGGCAGTAACAATCGAATGGTCATAATAATAACGAATGAAAACGCTAGAAATGTGTGAAATTAGGCGTGGGATACGGTATGCTTGTGGCGACGTGCGGTGGTGCAGTTGCATCCAGCAAAAGGGCTAGCGTCTGGTTTGCTTACCTCGTGCCCCTTGAGCGTTTACAAGTCATGCTGCTGGCAACATTGGTTATATGAAATCACAATTAGCGATTACAAAAACATTTCTCAAATATTGTAAGGAACTTATTTGACCCTCTCCCAAGCGCCACTAAAAAAACAGTCATAGATCACAGGAGCCCAACGACTACAAGAGCTAAAGAGATCCACATAGCCCGAGAAAATCGTTTAGTTGCCCTTCGAACTGTGTTCTCGCACAAATAGCTAGATCTTCTTCAGAACAACAACTGCTTGTAAAAGAAATCAAATAAAAACCATCACAGACTGCAACGGAATGCGATCAGCTCCCTCATAAAAAGTTCTATAGTGCAGATTGAAAAGCAATCAATTGGAAATCACTGATTTCACATAACGAAGCAAATATTGTGACTGGCGAACGGGCGACCGTAAATCTTTAGAGCGATCGGGGCGCGCTTTTTCAATCAGAGCATGGTAAAGGTCAACCTGATGGCAGCTGTTCCCCTCAATCGTTTCAGTACCAGAGGAACAAATATTTGAGCACTTGTTGGGCTGATAAAACGAAAGGGAACCAAAGGACTAAAATTCAGCCTATTTTTTTAAAACCCTTCCTAGAAGGCCGCGCCAAATCTGTGATCTGGTATTAAGACATTTTCCCTTGATTACACCGGAATCTGCATGGGCTTTACCCCACTATACCGAATATTTCTGTAAGTCAGAACAACCAAGGGATTCATGACCGCTAGAATACCGCTCTTTATGTACGTTTAAGGAAAAGTGCAACCTCTTTTGCCTGAGCGAGAGCAGAAAGGGGGGGGGGTGCAAAACTGAGGCAAAAATAATCATAACCCTTTTTCGTCCGTATCCAACATGGTTTTCGTAGCATCAATGCAACATTAACAGCCCATAACTCATTGCAAGATGCAGGTAGCAATTTTGGTGTCTGTCTTTGCAACGGGGCACCTTCTGTCGTCGGGAAAAACTTCTGCAAAACGTAGCCCCGCCCACTCCAAAATTCCCTTCTCTTATACGGCCCCTTCCTCGTCCTACCTATCCCATGTTCCTGAATCTCCCCAACTTTCTACCACCTTTCCCGAGTTTTTTTTCCTGCCAGAAAGCCCTCCACTTTTCTTAAAAAACTGCTGTCGAAGATGGTAATATACACGAAGCCAAAGTATAAGAAAAGGCAACTACTAAAACTTTCTCCTAAAGCAAGAGAAGGAGCCATATACGACCCTCTTGGTGGGGACCACCAAACGACGCGCCCTGATTTGCAGCCACCATCCCTGGGCCTCCATTCGTAGTTCCAAGTTGGCGAACCTCCCTCGTAAGGGCAAGGGACAACGATTTATGTCTTTTTTTCTGGGGGTTCGTGATTGAATAGCAGTCATTGGATTGGCGAGCCATATTTATGAACGTATATGGTAAAACGACAAGTTAGGCGTAGAGGTATCGATTTTACGGAACGATAAGGAAAATAGTAATGGAAAAATGGACAGAGGTCTTGGAAAGAAACTTCTCGTATTGGCTACGCAGACAGCTGAGTCATCTGCGTCTGGGAGACGAGTTGATGGAGTAACTAATCTACGATTTAAAAGTACAAAGGTTGCTTTCGAAGAGAAGTACAATGGACGGGAAATTGGCAGCAAGGTCAAGGGAAGGATAATAACAATAGAAAGATGAGGAACAATTATGTTAAGCAATTAAATAAACATTATAATGATGAAAAACGTCTCCGCTATGACACACACGCTCAGTCAAACATGAATAATGAGAATGTGTGTGAAGCGATTCTTAGCCCAGGGGCTCGCATAATATACTCGTTCGAGCAGCTTACAATGTAATGCAATGCAATAGCGAACACTGATACTATCAATCAATCGATAATGGGAGTGAGTAGGCTCTCCTCGGAACAATGACACACTCTCACCCACAGACACACACACGCACGCACCTCTGGACACTTTCGTTCGTCTGGCCACACCCACAACTTCACCACGGCTTACACACTGATCATTGACCGCAAGTGGTATCCACTTGACGGTATTAAGAGTTTAGTTAGTCGAGTAAACATGGTATATAGGCTTGAGGGATCGGAGATGACCCAGAGAGAACCGGACAAAATGGTGGTCGCGACGCCTCCCACGATGACGAAAGTTGCCGCCGCTGCCGATTATGCGATCGATGATGCAGCGGGGGAGGGGTCGCAATCGGTATCATTGCCTAAATTACGGTCAGATATGAGGGCCAACATGCGCGCTCACTCCCGACACGACACCAATCGCCCAATGCGCCTCATACATGCCTTGATGAGGTCGCCCATGAATCACAACTGAATTTACACCCGCCTACGCGCACAGATGACGACTTACAAGATGAACATAGACTTTCTTGGACCACTTTAAAAAGTAAAAATCGTGGGTAATATAAATATTGTCCCCGGAGCCTCATGCCTCTGAATGTAAAACACATAAAAGAGGCGCCAAAAAATTTTATTGCAAAAAAAACTCAAAGATCCAAAAGAATCCAAAAGTTTTCGCAAAAAATTTTATTGTTTATATTTCTTTTGGTGGAAAATGCCCTCCCCTACACCCTCTAAGCTGAACATCGTCTAAGTTTCTTATCTGGACGGCATCAAGAACGGTAAATGGTAGCGGGAAGAGGGCAGCTTATCACCACGCTCTTGGTCCGGTGATCAAAATATCAAAGAAAAAAAATATCAATATCAAGGAATAAAAGAATAATTAAAATTTTTTGCGAACACTTTTGGGTTCTTTTAGACCTTTGGAGTTTTTGCGATGAAATTTTTTGGCGCCTCTTTTACACTCGAAATCCCTGAGATGAGGTAGGCGTGGCTGCGTACTTCAACTAAACGTCGTGGTGGCTGTGCTCTTGGAAATTTTCATTTTGACCCAAATGTGGTCACGTCTTTTCCAACAAAGAACAAGATGGCGGTTGTCTGAAATTTAAATATCCCACGAGTAACCAGTTCCGTGCCATGTTCGAATGCCACGCCTACCCCGTCTCAGGGATAAAGAGTATAATTCAGATGGTAATATATCTGTTTGCTTTGAAAATTTAGCTCTATCATTCAGATAGACGAAAAGTAATGACGTAAATGAATCTCTTGTTTTTCTACAATTTTTAACAGTGGAAGTTGCTCTGATAACTATAGTACTTCGCGAGCTGAGCAAGTACTGCGGACACACTTGGACTTATTTCTGCGGAACCTAGTACTGCAGCACTTTCCAATGCTTCTGGGCAGAATTTTTTCTTGCCTTGAGGATCTCCAGCGAGGAGAGGGACCATTTGGTCGGTGGGGGGGGGGGGGGGGGGGGGGGGGTGGTCGGTGGAGAAAGAGGGGGGCTTTTCACATTGCTTTGGCATCTACCAACCCCCTCCCCCGCCATGTGAATTCAAAAGGAAGAACAACTCCGAAAAGTCTTACGAGGTTGAGACATTAGGTAATGGTAGCAAGTGGAGGTGGTGAGACGTGGTAGTACCGCAGAACTAAACAAGAGTAGAAGAAACTAACGAAAGAGCAAAATGCCCCCCCCCCCCTTACCCTACCCCACTATCTAAGCCGAACAGCTTCTAGGTTGCTATCTTGACGGCATCAAGAAGGGTAAATGGTAGTGGGCAGAGCGCTAACTAATGTACGCACGCTTCATCGGTCCGGTGATCAAACGCTTGAAGCTGAACCCCATCAAGGGCACGCCAATAGATTTTTTTTTTTTTGACCAAAAAATCCTATACTGTCATAACTGCCCGAACTGATAGATACACTTACTTGCACATCGACTGACCACCGCAAGTTATTGTTTAGGCCAAAACGCATTGAAAAGGGCACCACGATTTGGAATGAAATAAAATACCTGGCGTATCCTAACAAGGGTTTGATATCACCAGTAGGGCGGAAGCTTCACCCTTCCTCATCTAAGGTTTGCTAGTAGGAAATCTGATGATGGGACCAGCATGTGGATTTGCGGATATAAACAAGCCCAGTACAATAAACAACTCATCTCCCACTCATGTCTGTGCCTGCTAAGGTCATCTTACTACAGTATTCGCACGTGAATCAGGCAATGTTGTGGAATAATAGACAAAACTGCCAACAGTGCTCTTTGTGGTTGTATGCTCTTCTACAAGAGAGAAGAGCCGTTTCCAAGGTTCATAAAGAACTGGTAACGTGCCAATCGAGAAACGGGTGCTAGTACTTCACAGTTTCTGGATTTGTTTATAAGTAAACCTGGTTACCTTAGCTCAGCAAAAGCTAAGGTAACCAGGTTCCAGGCTGGTAGCCTTAGTATTAGAACTGAAGGTTGGAAGTACAGAAAGGTCACTCGTATGTTGCCTAGATGAAGAGTAGCATCAACTGATTGGCATCAGATACGTTAGGAGCCTTGATTGAAAATCGCACTCTGGTTTCCCTCATTAAGGCAGCTATCGCGATCATATAGATTGTTGAAAATATGCCAGCCGGGAGGGTAGTGGTGGATCGGCGACGATCACCTTTGTATCGGTATCGACGCCAAAAAAAAAAAAAGGTTTTTTTAAGAGAGAGCCCTATAGCGCAACTATTAGGTTCAGGTGGCGCCTCCTTTTCTCCAGTGACTCCGCCTCCAGACTTCCGCTCAAGGCTCGCTCTTGGCAGTGAAATCATCGAAGTTGCAAGGACGAAAAAGCATGAAAATCGTCTTGTGAAGTCGTAGAGCTTTATCGGTGAGCCAGCTGTGACGGTGAGGTCGTAGTGTTATAGATGGAGTTAAAGTGGGCATGAACAAACTGAGATCGGAATGGGGTTCTATCTAGAGCAGTTGCATGTTTTTTCTGCTTTTTTTTCATTATGGGATTTGAGAACCTTTTTCTATATAAAACCTACACTTATCTTGTCGTCAGCGAATAATTGCGGACTCTGCCTTCAAAGACACTTTCCACCGATAACTGGATGTCAGATGCCTCGTAATTTTCTTCATATGGTGGCACCCTTCCATCCAAGGGCCAGAAGGCTGCACCACGTCAAAGGTTATGTCTGCAATGATTCTGCTTGGTCGCCACGCTACTGGGTTGTCGAGGAATGTGTCTTTGATGTGAGGAACTAGGGGAAACGTTAAACACCTGAATGCTTGCTAGGCTACCCTCTGATTCACTCCGTATCGCGAAAAAATGAACTTCACCCCGGTAAAGAACTTGCAGCGCGTCATTGAGTTTTCCACTGATCTGAGCTTGCGTCGAGCTACATGTCTGAATTCTGTAGTATGGAAAACATACCAACTTGTTTAGATTCCAGTATTCCGTCTTGCCGCGAGAATCTGAACTATGGTCCAACTGAGGAATAGGGAACTCTTTTAGAAAATTAGGTAGGGAGAGATTCCGCAAAGTAAGATCCTAGTGAGGGCGTGGATAAAGTGGTAGGGTAAGGGATATCAATGTTCTCGAGGTCCATTCATATTGGCTCCAGTTCTGCTCCTGGTAAGGTGTCTGAAAACCGTGGGCCCTCTTCGCCTTGAATCATCAAGAGACATGACGGTGTAAGTCTTCCTGATGTGCAAGATCCCTCTGCGACAAGGTCGCAAAATTGCAAAGTGCAATTATTGCAGAGTATCTATCACTTTCGTAAATCGAGAATGATCGGTAGAGCTGCGAGTGGTATGCCGCGAGGGTTGGGCTCAACCTATGGAAGTCACGCTCCGTTTTTCGTTTTAATTTCTGATCGTTATATGATGAAACGATCTCTCCCGTCTGTGTACTCTCGCCATTTTGCGGCTAATGCCGTTTGGACTCCAGAAATTTCGACACCGGAGAGCCATTTCTAAAACTGCCT
This sequence comes from Cooperia oncophora, assembly GCA_036418165.1. NCBI lineage: Eukaryota > Metazoa > Nematoda > Chromadorea > Rhabditida > Trichostrongylidae > Cooperia > Cooperia oncophora. The sequence continues at coordinate 22,110 of MU930463.1, forward strand.
ACCCAGTCACCAAAATCCGCTAAATACTCGTAATAACAGTGTGTTTAAAATTATGTGGACACCTCAAATTTTTGTCCTGCAAAATTGCCTTTGAATTTTGCGATATGAGACCTTTATTGTTGAATTCCTCATAAGCGAAAACATAGGACACACTCTTCTGAGCCACTTTTTTAACTATTAAAAATGCTCGGTGCCCAAATTCTGGAAGTCCAAACGGCACTAGCCATTTTGGCCATCTTCTTTACTCCTGGCGCTGCTTTCTGCGGCGTCAGTCAGTTCTCATGAACAGTGCTTGTCTAAGCAGGGTTCTTCGCTTCGGCAATTCAAGCGATACACTTCTGGCTTTTTTTTGTCTTCATTGATAACAAATGCGAGGTACTTTTTGTTTTTCTGACCCCTCTTGCATTACGATTTCCAAAAATCGTAAGAGTGCGCCTATTCAAGGCAAGAACCCGCGATCATCCGCCAATCACAGAGTAGTGATTAAGGTTCGCATGTGGACGGCAGGGTATCCGAGTAACTCGAGTAGTGGCATGGAGAAACATGGCCACACTGCCCTAGGTAGAAACGCATTCTGGATGCCCTGTTTGTTACTATACTCCAGTAAACTCATCACCCGTACTACGCTCTCATCCGCGTCATACTTAATTCCGCCGATAAAACTCTAGGTACCGTACAGGTGAGGATTTGCCATGGCTCTTCTGTCCTGCCGCTTCGTTTTCACTAGGAAGGCTGCGCCCTGAAGCGATCCTGGAGGTGGCGAGTCACTTGAAAAGAGGAGGCGTCACTGAACCTATATTGCCCTGTAGCGCCCCTCCCTTACAATTTTTGCCGCAAAACCGGTACAAGGTTGTTCGTCGCAACCACACTACCCTCCCGTCGAGATATTTTCAACTCCTATACCTGATCGCGGACCGTGCCTTTAAAGCCTTCACGAAGTAGTAGCGGGATGCGACCTCCTTCCCTCTCCCCTTTAATAGAGGAAGATAGTAGGTAGGACAGAGGATGGGGAAGGGGTCGTCTGGATTTCCCCTTCCAGATGACCCATTCCCCATCCTCTGTCCAGCTCCCTACCATATTCTCCAAGTAAATTTCCCGGTACATTTATCAAGAAAAAATTCACCATTTCTCTCTCAAAAGTATCGTAGGGCGGAGGGGGGGGGAAGTGGTGAAGGGGGGGGGGTCGGCCCGGGGACGGGTATACAGCGCACTGGATCGAGAAAAAACAAGAACAGTCATCCACCCGCAACATTCCTCACAAAGGTAGATACGACACCCCGCGCCCCTTCCCTTCAGTGACCTAAGACGAACCCCTCGCTGGGGTTTCTCAACGTACGACGTGCCCTGGTCCCAGTATCCTCGTCTGGCCCACATGGTGAATGAACTATGTCTCTGCTACCAGACTGTCAACGGAGTGCGGATTCCGGATTCCCATTGCTGGCACGATTTCTAGCATTGTTCGAGGGAACCTTGTTATTCTGCAGAATTCCTTAGGAAATGAGGTGAGGAAAACAATAGCGGAAAGCGAGTAGGATGTTTTGCTCCGCTACCAGCTCAATTTCCGGGAGTAGCATTAAAATGAGTTTGGTAAACACAAAGATCATCAGCGAAGAGGTCTATTTCCTTTGTGAAAGTAGTAAGATAGTAGGCCATTGATCAGAGGTACCGGATATAATGTCCACCAAATAGACGTCTAGAAAGGAAAAGAGCTTGAGACTCAAGCAAAACAACAATCAAGTGAGGAAAATCGCGAGAAAAACAATGGAATAGAAAGCTGTGAAGTAACCAGTTCGAGCCAAAAATTGTCAGATCCATCTGTTTACCCATTACCCACCATTAGTCGCATGGTCTGTCGCATAAGACAGACTGGACAACTGCGGAAGGATTAGCGGACGGATAACTGGAGGGAAAATCCTTTGAACGATCCGACAGACCAGCAGGACCAGACAACAGGCATTCATGAGCTCCGAGCCGTAAATGATGACGTTTCCGAAACTTTACGCACGAACGACCAGAACTGTACACACCCATGACTGTGGGTTCCCACCCCCTCTTTTGCAGAGAGGTTAGCCCTCATACAGGAAGGAAAACGCACACCTCAACATCTGACTGTGCGGATGCTCTTTTGAAATCAATCAGTTTAATAAGCCGTAAACTTCGCATACTTCTTACTCACTTCCGACGTATGGCGCTATTGGGCGCTGAGCGGTGTTAATCAATCTTCAGCACTTTGATTTTTATTTATTGCAGGCCTGACCTTTCACTGAGCTTCTGGTCGATAATGGTATGCGTTATACCAGTAAACATAAATCGAACCAGAGCACGACATGCGTTGGAGCGACGGGGTCGTATTTGATCGGTGTAGGGGGGTGATGGTATTGTGCTTAAGGAAATTTTTTTTCGATAGTTG
>MU930465.1:1250-12479 GCA_036418165.1 Cooperia oncophora
CGATTCGTTCAATACAGTGCAAGATGAGTAGGTCAGATGACGAACAAATTCCGTTTTCATTATGAAGTGCGTCTGGGAAGCCAGGCCAGACCGCCAAAGCCGGGCTAAGGAGAAGGAGGGGAGCTCGGTGTAAGGCAGACGATCCGACTGGTGAAAATAAAAACGGCCTAAGCGTCCTACTCATTAATATTCCTTTTGAGCCGAAATGCAAAAATTTACACAGTTATTCATTTTTTTAGTTTACATTACTTAAATTTTTATGTACAGTTACATTAGTTGCTCTTCAGTTGTAGCCTTCGTCGTCTTCATCATCTTCGATATGCATGACTTTGCAGCATGAGCAACACCTCAAATGTTATCCGCATCAGGAGTTTGCGTACTAATTGTATTCGAAAGCGCTGTTACAAGACTTGGCAAAGTGCCAGGAGTGCTGCGCGCGACACGCGCCGCACGTACGGCGGTCAGTACAAACGGGATTGGGAGTCTGCGCCGCAAGTTGGGCGGGAAGAATTAGCCTACCCCACGGTCCTCGATCCCGTCCCTGTGCATGTTCGGACGGGGAAACCGCTATGCTTCGACAGCTGGGGGCTCGTTATCCCCGGGCATGGCAAGGGCAGCTGAGCATCGGTTGTGTCCTTAAAGGCGCAGGTACGATGGTAAAATACGAATGACAACGCTTATGGTTAGATAAAAAAGACGGGTCGCCATTAGATTCGTCTGTGATGCACGACAGAGTGCGTGAATTCTTGTTTGCTGATACCATGACGGTGTCGGCTCTTTCACTCCCCCCCCCTCACGTCCTTTCGGCCATTAGGAACCTTGTTAGACAAGAACCCTACCTCTTATGATCAACAACTTCTCCTTTTTCTGTGGCGTTTGTCCCGCTCAGTGGCAGAGTTTGTTCTTCTCCTATGCTGAGCCACTTGTCCCGGTTGAATGCCTGGTCGGAATGGATTTCAACTATTCTCAAGTCTGCATGCAGCGTATCGAGCACACGCCGCTTAGGACCTCATTTGAGCCGCTTTCAGGGCACCTCAAGCTGGAAGCTTGCCTTACAGACGTTTCAGCCTTCGCGCGAAGAACACGTACGTACCATCGAAATTGCGTTCTCACAATTGGTCGGCTGTAGGAACTATACCGAATTACTGAAGAAGCTAAAACATTTGTTAGTGTTCCGGGTACTAAGAAAGAGTGACTCATCTACACTGATTTGGAAAAAATCGCCATATGGAGCGTTCCCGAATAGCTGTCGTGCGTAAAGGATTCTCATGATGCGAAGTATACTGTGAGGCTCTGGAAAGTGCTATCAACGAGCTGGGATTAGTATTTCGCACATGTTCTTTCACTGATCTTCACAGCCTACTAATCGCCTTTAGCGGGATGTCGACACACAGCCTTAATCGTTTTTTTTTCACTCGAAAACGTCACTTGTCGTTCCGTTCCATAGAATCACTCAAGGGGCTCCAGTTCAAGAATGATCATCTTTCTGGAATCCACAACAAAGGTTTGTGTTGGATCGTGAAAGGGAGAGCCCTCGTTTTGGCGGCAATTATTGCCGCCACAGAGTTTTCCACATCACTACATATGGTGCCCCTGTCTGCATATATTGGGTAGCCGTGCCTCTTATCACATATTTATGATACTACCCACCATGCTTGTCAGAAACTCGGGGATTTGTAAGGTTATCATTCGGATGCCCTGTGCATCCAACCCTGTTATCACACTAATTATCGGTCAGCACACAAGAGCGCAAAGAGAGGATAGCAGCAAGAGATGAACAACGGAGCTGATTAAGCCGGCTGACCTGCTTTTTAGCAGTAGGGGTGCTTAGCGCTCCTCGCACGGACATGTTCGAGTCACTGGAGATCTATACGATGAGGTTATGGTGATGGTGATACCATTGATTGGCTCAGATCAATGGAGTAACAAGAATCGTGTAACAGACAGTGTTAAAAATGGTGTTCATTATCTACAGAATTACAGTGGAAGGTCTCGCTTGTTGTATGGCTCAGCGGAAACCGAAAAAAAGCAACCAAGACTACAATGAATTAATTAGCGACATTTATTGAGCAATGTACTCATAACATCATAAGATTGCCGTCTCCGGCTTACTCTTTATTCTGCGGCATATCCAGGCCCCAACCTTTTGCCCCTTGAATCCCCATTGTTCGCTAGTTCCCAGGCAGGAATTTGGTCTGTCGACCAGCTCATCTTCGTATGAGCAGGACAAAGAATTCGTCAGTAGAATAAAACGCTACATATTATAGTTCAACCACTTTCGTGTTGTCATCCTTCTTTTCCTGAACTAACACCATAAGGATAGCAATCAGTCTCGAACAACAAAGAAGACGCACAAAAAAAAGATAACAATAAAATTGGCGACGAGTCGGGAGCGGCGAGCGTAGCGCGGCACGAGCTCGCGTCCGGCTGCCTTGCTCTACCAATGGTGATCGAGCAATGATCGATACAGGAAGGAAACAGCCAGTGACGGTGAGGCCGCAGGTGGGAACCGCTCATCCCGACTCGACCGTTCGCGGTGAGATACAGTGTACCTCTCCTCTCCATGTCTTTTTTTATTCTCCTCAAACGATAGATGAACCCAATAAACTCCTCTACGAGCAGTGCAGTCATTCCCTTCTCTCGACGACATTCGAAATAGTCAGAGAAATCAAACTGATTAAAATCCTTAACAATGGAAGTGAGGACCCCCTCACTCCAAATGTCACGTGATCGCACTATTTATCGATAAAGCAATATGCACCAGGATTAGCGGAAGGGTGGTTAGTCGGCAAAGCTGACGAGGAAAACTGAACTGATCGATCCGGTATGCTGCATGAAGCGCTTTAAGGGTACCTTACTTTGCAAAGGCGCCACGCAGCGCTAACAAGAAGCGCCCGCCCTCGTCGTGCTCATTGTCTTCAAGAAGGCTGCATAAAGAACACGGAAAGCGCAGTACGTTGATCTTGTACGACCTTTTCGCGGTCTTTACGCACTGTTTTGCACTCATCGTCTTTTTAATTTCTGGAAGAAATCAGGTACACCGCGTCAGAAGACAGTGCACGAATTACGCAGAGATTAAAAGCGATAAGCAGCTTTTGTGACGATGAAGAGCTCACATGGCTTTCGTGCTCGCCTTAAAAACACGAGCTCGTTCTACATAGACCGTGAGCTGTTCAGGATTTCTCATCATGCCATAAGTTTTATTACAGCTCTTTCCACAGTTGGTTTCCGTGACATTGTTTTCGAGAATTATCTAGCGCTCACAGGAGCTTCATGTTTCTCAGCTTCTTCTCTAACTGCTGCTAGCGCTTGTTTTTTGGAATGGCATACTGTATATGATTCCTAGCACAGCTTTCATTGTAGTGCAGGAGGACTGTTGAAGTCAGTTACTGTGTATGGCTGGGGAAGTTTGAAGCGGATTCTTTCCATTGTTGATTTTTTGATTTCTCCAATACGTCTTGTACTCATCCTGGATGCTGCAAATCTACTGCAGCTGATAGTATTGGGTTGGCACGTGAGAATGGCTTTTTTTTTCCGAGATTGAAAGTTTTGTTCTAAAAGTGAATGTTTGCGAGGAACTTACATATACTGAAGGAACTTTCCCGTACTATAAGAATCTTAATACAGGCTTTGGTTTAGGAAATAATTTTTGTAAGTTTTTTAGTCGTTGAAGTTGGAAGTTGAGTCGGCGAAAATTAGTAGCTTCGACAACTGCCTCTATTTCCGTCTATTCGAAGTGGTAAAATCGCTTAAGCTGCTCTATAGATTAGAAGTAGGTTGAGCTAGAAGCTGAAGCCAAGCGGAATCCTGATTAGACGCTCAAATGATATGCGAGATTTCAAAGTTGGCAACTTTCACCTCGCAGGATCACAAGTCATCGCGTCTGTTTCATTTGAAATTTTATGATAATACTTGAATGTTTCGCTAATGTGTTTTGCATGCTCTGGTAGTAAATTTTCGTGCTCTATAACGCTGCAAGAAAATTTTGTTTTCCATAGCTGTTTACTCTTTGTTAATTTCAGGTTATTAACAGGGAACGGCAGGTCGGTGAGAATCAGCATCCGAGTTTTCTCCCTACCGCTTTCCACGGAAGCTTCAGAGCCCCTGGAGCAGCCCCAGTAGAGATTCGCCGCTGCCGGTTTCGAGTAAAGCCATTCTTGTCAAGATTAATATCAGGGATGGCTCACAATTGATTTTGAGATTCCATATCTCACGATTTTTTTTTTATTTTCCTGATTAAATTTCAAGCACAACTTAACTTTGCTTACTTACAACACTACAAAAAAATAGTTGTTTACGATAAAGTAGTCAATAATATATTCCCCATGTTTCTTTCCTTGCAACTTTCTTCCCGCGGATCAAGCCAGCTCAGTCAGTTCATTCGAGTGAAAGAAATTGGAAAAGCTGGGCTGGGGTGGATAAGGTTGTAAGAAACAGCGAAGAATTTCGTTATTGCCTTAGATTACTGTGAGAATCTACATTGTTTCATGAAGTTAATTAAATATTGTGTTTGAATTTACTCCTGGAGAACAGAAAAAATTATGAGTTTTGGGTCGACTGTGGATGTCTTGCAAGGTCAGCGTTGTCGGTTTTGCTTTTCTCAAAATGAATTGTGAGCCGTTCTAATATTAATCTCTCACTCAATGCTTTACTCAAACCATGGCGTAATCTATTGGGCTGCTCCAGGGGCTTTGAAGCTTCCGTGGAAAGCGGTAGGGAGAAAATGTCGGGAATGCTGATTCTCACTGACTTGACGTTCCCTTGTTAATAACCTGAAATTAAGAAAGAGTAAACAGCTATGGAAAACAGAATTTCATTTGCAGCTTCATAGAGCACGAAATTTGCTACCAGAGCATGCAAAACACATTAGCGAAACATTCAAGTATTAGCATGAACATTTTAAGTGAAAAACAATACGCGAATGACTTGCTTGATCTGCGAGCTGAAAGGTTGCCAACTTTGAAATTCTTGAAATCAGTTCTGAAGCGTTCTATGAAGGATTCCGTTGCTGCAACTTCTAGCTCAACCTACTTCTAATTCTTTTATAGCCAGCTTTAGCTATACTTTACCACTTTGAATACACGGCAGCTGTCGAGCCTACTGATTTTAGCCCGACCCCAACTTTCTACACAGCGACGTAAAAAACTTTACAAAATTATTCCTTACTCAAAAGCGTGTTTTTAATATTCTTATAATACGAGAAGTATTTTATTCAGGTGATCAAACTCGCTTTGAAAATCATTTCACTTTCGAAACAAAATTTTCAATTTGAAAAAAACGGCATTACTTATGTGCCGACCCAATACATCAGATGTACACATAGCTGATAACGTCGCAATCAGGCAAGGCAGCGTGGGATGACCACACTCTCTGCCAGGGTACAGTATCGTGATGCGTGAAATGGTGGTGCCAGTACGACCCAAACCCTCCCGAGGTAGGGTCTTGGTACGACTCCCCTTCCCCCTCCCCAGCACCTTCCTACCAATTTCCCACACTTTCCAATTTTTCACCCAGAGATTTTCCGTCGGGGGGGGGGAGTATATGGCCAATGTGAAAAGGGAAAGTGTCTTAGATTTTCCTCAACTTCCTTCCCTTCGCTACCGCCCTCCCCCCCGGCCGGAATAAGTACGACCCCCTATGTTTCTCACACAACGACGCTGTACCCTGCCCTCAGCTGCGTTTTTTCATCAACAGTTGCGAGCCGGACCACATAGTTATTGGAAGATCTATAAAACCAGACCAAACTAAAGTCAAAGAATATAAACATGACTCGCTGATTGCTTCGTCTTATTGAATTTATCGCATTGCGTATTTGTGACAAGTGTCATCTAGTTACCAAAATAAAAGCTAGATTAAGGTACCATGAGCGTAAGCCGTAAATGTCGATGTCCTCACAGGACACTTATCATTGACCTTATCAGGGTACGTGAGTACGCCATGAAATTTAGGCACTCTCATGATATATTGTACGGTGTACAACATCTTAATAAGGAATCTCTTCTCATCTGCTGTCGAAAGGCTGTATTCAATGATTATGCTTGAAGGATCTCAAGAGAAACATCAAAAGCTAAATACATTGTACTTGGACGGCTTTTTGCGTGCTCTTTGAGCACTGTTTGCACTCTTCGTCGTCTTTTTAATTTCCAGAAGAAATTAAGTACATTGGCGTCAGCAGATAAGGCCGAAATTACGAACAGATTTGAAGGGGATAAGCAGCTTCCATGACTATAAGTAGCTCGGATGGCTTCCGCGCTCGCTTTAAAAGCACGGGATCGTTGTACCCACATGAGCTATTTGGGACATACCTTTGCTTTACCGCTACTACTTTAAGATTTTTCACGGCTGTTTCCATTACCGTTTTCTCACAGCGCTTGTGAGAGTTCATAGGGCTGTCTCATGCACAGATTGTTCCACCTGCTTCTCAATTTTTTTCTTATATGAAAGGTTTTCCAGTCCACGTTCCTTACTTTGTACGTGCTCTCTGGTACTCTTTCGGTCCTACTCTGATTCTCGGCCATTCTACTGCTGGATATTATTTTGTCTTTGCAACTCAACATTCGCGTTCATGCTAATTTTTTTACTACTTTTCTAATTTTACTCCACCTAATATCGATTTAACGAATGCTGAGGCAATTGCTGAAGGGTGAACTACAAAGAAGGGTGAGCAAACTTCTGCTAGCTTCTATTGTTGTAATCACCTACAGAATGTAGATAGGTCCAAGCAAAATACATCGTCACAGGGGGTAGCTCATGTTAGGCGCTAGTGTCCTGCACTCTACGCATATACCCTGGACCTGCAGCACTGTGATGCTGCAGCCTTACTGCACTGATAGTCGATCAGATAACATGTAGCCGACAGAGTCACCATCACATAACATGGTAGCGACAAAGTCACCATCAGGCGATGTAGGCAGCGATTAGAATGACAAAGCTCTGCAGCTGCGATTTTTACAAATATTGCCCGTGGGCAGGACCCAATTATTGTTGAAAACGCAGCCTTTTGGTGGCTTTTCTGTTACTTCCCTTCTGCAGAATGGCCAACCGCTTATCCAATTTTCATGCCCCATATTTATTCCGTCCCTCACCTAATTATCGGCTCTCAGTGTCTGTTGCGTACTGTTGGAAGAAAGATGGGGCTTTAACTGAAGGTATGGGGGGTCATTAAAGAAGACGGATCACAACATGCTCTGCATTGAAAAAACCACATTCAAAATAAGTAATTCAACAAGACACATCTGAATCGCTGCGCGTCGCGCAACAGAAGGCAAATCTAATCGCCGTCCCCCACTGACCAGGTTAAGGCCTCCTCTCCTGGGGTCGGTGATATCCGAAACGATATGACGTACAACGTGCCGTCTTCAAATACCTTGGAAGCGAAAAGGGGAAGATGAAAAATGAGTCTTGTTTACAACGGAGACGACTCCAGGTAATTTCTCGTATATCTTCTCGTGCCTCAAAGTCCGAAGTAGGACAATTAACAGCTGGCTATAGTTACTCACAACCGGAAAGTACTAAGTTATGACAGGCTACTCCCACCGCGACTACGTTGTACTTATCTCAACACTTACCGAATATATAATGGAATTCTAGTGAAAAACAAATTGATCGTTAACGTACCGGCAACCATCTGCGCGTCTGGAAATGATTACCGAGCACCTTTTCTCATTCCTTGTTTCACTCGCCACACCAACGACATGGATACTTTCCCTGGAACGGATGGGCGAAGTTTCGGGTCGATCATTAGTGCCTTAGCAGTCTCAAGAAGCAGCGAATTCAAAGCCTAAGCGCGGTTAGTGCCTTACACCGTTGCTCTCGAGAGCGCGAGGTTACGGACGCGCTCATTGTCGTACCTGAGACTCACGGGAACTGATGCGCTGTGTCAATGTAACTACGGCAGCCGGCGCCATATATTATAATTATGCATCATCACTTTTTTCGCTAGCCTGTTCCATATCTCTTTTAGCAATCGTCTTCCCTAGCTTTGCCCTCTTGTAGAGCAGTTCTTCGCATTGGTACATTAGTTTATGAATGTTGCTTACCATTAATTTGTAAAACAATCGGACGCGACCATACGCGTAGTTATCTATATGAAGTTTACTGTGCCTTTTGTTACATACACTTTCTTTCAGATTAGATACACAAGAAAAACAATATTGGCGGAAAGGAATTACACTCAACGTCACAGATGATCCGTTTCGCCCGTTATCGTAGACGAATCATCGATGTCTTACCAACCCCCGGGCTCCTCAGTACGATAGAGTTGAGACATGGACATGGACTACATAGGGGAAGGAGTTAAGAAAAAGGATAACGCGAGAAAAAATGCAAAAAAAAGTTGACATGCAAATTCCATGCAAAAAAGATGAGAAGGAACTGTGCAAGGTAAATGAAAGAAGGAAATAACCGGTGTGAGTACAAGATTGGTGTAAGAGGAAGAAAAATGGATTGTTGTTGATGGGCTAAACAAACGGTAAATGAGTAAAAGACACTGTCGCAGCTGATTACAAAAGGTTAAATCAAATTTTTTAGTTGGTAAAGGAAGGGCTAGTGTGAACACCGCTGGCCAATGCAGGAATAGCCTCCTAACAGGCCTACTTATCCTTTTATATAGTTATTTGCAATAGAGTATTTGTAACTTATAAATTTATTTTTGTAGATACATTTCACAATGCTAGTAATAATAAATTCTTCTTTGTAGCCATTTTTCGAAAGAGTCGTGACCATATCCGTTATTTTGCTTACGAATACATTGAAGAAAGAACAAGTGTTGGCTAATCTTAACGTTTCCGTATATATAACAGAGGATTTGTTAACAAGGGAAATGTTTGTGTCACTGTGGGGAAATCTAATTACATTGAAGTTAAAATCGTCCGTTTTGTTATAGAGTTTGGTATTAATTTTACCGTTAGTAATATTGATTGCTAAATCTAAATAATTGCTGGAAACTTCACTTTTATGAGTTTTTTCAACTGAAGCGTATTTTGATAAACTTGAGAAAGTTGTTCATCCACTTCACCATCAGTTTGGTTATGTACAACAAGCAAGTCATCCATATATCTATATGGAATGAACAGCTTACTGTTGTTAAACTTCCTGGATTTAGCATAGTAGTACTCCATGACAGAAAGCGTAAGATCTGCCAGTAGTGGACTAAAATTGCCACCTTGTGGGACACCTTTAGTTTGTTTGAACGTATTATTAGCAAAAAGAACTGTTTTCGTTAAAAGCAAGATAATCGATAAGGTATACTAAATCGCTGGATTTGTAATATCTGTAGTTGTTTTTAATTTCTTTACCATCTGTGTAGAAAACATGGTAACCATTAGTGGCAATAAAGGATCTGTTGGCATTTTTGAAGCAAATGTTAAGAAGTTCTTGCATTTTTCATTTATAAATCAGTATACATGTTTCCAAAATTTGGTAAACTATGCTACACGGTAAAAATCCGCAGATGTTAAATTTTGAGATTGTCGAAAGTGATGCTGTGTAGTTCGTGACTTATATTAATATTACTAATAGACCAGTATGTCTTGATAGTCCTGTTGCGATTCTGTATTACTTTAGCGTAGTTAATAAAGTGATTTTTGAGATGTGTGAAAACCATATACGTAGTTCTGGGCAAAGGCGTCTGAGCACTACTGCTATGTGCACCTGTAATGTATCTGAACTTGACTGGATTCTTATGTAGCTTTGGTAAGGCATATATAGTAGGTATTTCTGCATCAATGGATATATTGATATTATTCTTTACACAAAGGAATTTGTGCCTTCAATATTGAAGAATATTTGTTAGTATGAGGCATTAATTCATATCTGTTATTTACTGTACCCATAGACAATGATGTATGTGTTAGCAGCATCATGGAAAAATTTGCCCATTTCATGCATTATGTTCAAAAGGTAGAACTTCTTGCAGATGATGCCATAATTATTATTTGCTTTGTCTAGAGGACAGAATACATATTTTTCTTGATATTGTTTGATTAGGCTGTGAGGAATGTGTTCTCCTATATTTTCAATATTAGCCTTTGTCAGTAAAGGTTTTACTTTGTCATGATAACATGAACGAAAATATTTCTGTAATAGATTAACCTTGTGATTGTTAGCTTTGTATTTATATTTCAAATAATTCATGACTTTGATAAGTGTATCTTCAAACACCATCTTAACTTCTTGTCTTGTTATACCTGTGTCTGATCTGTATTTGGTCCCTTTACTCAGCATAATCGTCTGAAACTCTGCTTCTTTTATTGGAGATCTCTTCATTTCCTGTGATAACGTGCCCGTAATTCTTTATCCACTAATCCTTGCAACTTGTATAGTTGTTAGGGTACAGATATACAACTCGTTAGTTGAGTATCTGCTTCCAATTCTTTTCGTTGTCGAGATCTTTCAACACTTTGTTGTAATTGCAAACTTTGCTAGCCATTGTGTTGTTGTACTTGTAAATAATTCTGATTGGAGTGAATTCACTACTTCTTCCACTATCGCTGAGTAGTATATCTCTCTTGAGCCTGCGTCGCCCTGTGAATTGAGATCCTCTGTGAAAGGGTATTTCATTAAACACCCTGCTTTTGAAACTGACCTCTACATTATGATAGTTCTTTTTGGTGATTTCTTTTGTGGTAGTGTCAAAATGAAAATGAGCTAGCAGACAAAATATTAAGTACCTAGTCTTATTATTAACTCTTTGTGTAAGAATATCTGCTTAGATATGGGGAGGGCACGGGGGGGCGGGGGAGAGTTCAATTAGCTTATTAACTTCTTCTTTACGTAGACTCTTGAGCATTCTGTAGTACTGAATAGGTTTGAGTGTTTCACTACTACTTGTTATCTCTGATATAATATTATCGTATGTGTTTACTTTAGTCTTTTTACCATTTCTTTTTCCTCTATTGGTCCTTTGCTTTGTAATTTTAAGAGAGAAGAAGGGATGATTGCCCTTGTACATGAGAGGATTATCTATATTTGTTAAGTTACCATATCCCTTTATGTTATCATTTAATCCAAAAGGATATGGTGTCATTAGAAGTTTGATCCAAAATAGTTCCTTTTCTACTAATGTAGTTTTATCGTTAGACTTCACCTTACAGGGCCTCTAGTATCTGTACCGTTATGCCCTTATCACATTTATAGAAGTGATTGTATAATGGTGTGTGTACTTTGTGTGAAGATATATTGGAAAGATGTTCGCCAATTCTTTCTTTCAGTTTTCTTGCTGTCATTCCA
>MU930468.1:1245-16913 GCA_036418165.1 Cooperia oncophora
GCAATTGTACCAGCAGAGAGCGAGCAAAAGGTGCAGACCCCAGCTGATTTCTTGCTCGCAAAATGCCCCTCACTCCGTTTTTGTGGAAGGGCTCTATGTTCTATCTCATTTCAGTGTTGTGGCTAGACAGAGCGGTGGGCAGAGCGACTGAGGATGGACCGGGGCAATGAGAGGAATGACGGCATGATTGCCCTCGTCACTAGCTTTCTTTTTTTCGCCGCAAAAATGGTGTGGTACAAAACTACTCGCTACCAAAGTCAGAACGACTTCCGGCCAGGTTATGCGCCTAGTTTTTGAGAGGGTTCAGAAGTGCATCACTTGCAGCCTGACGTTCATAATTCATGATCGTCGTTGGGCGAAGGCCTTAGTCTCAGTCTAGTCACTGCGTTTGCACACCTTTGAGCGATTTCCATCTTTCGACTTTTACGCCGCAGTTGAAGATCAGTTAGAGGAATGGTCCGCGATGTTCTGTGAGGAATGCAAGATTGTGTGGGGAGGATAGAGTGTGGTCCACAATAGAAAACCTTGTGCCAGTTTCGCCGTGGAAAGCTGTAAATAAAGCAGATTAGGCCCGAAGCTGTTTCAGTGGTACCTCCCTTTGTTAAGTGACTCCGCCTCCAGACTCCGCCTTTGAAGTCCGCCTTACAGCCAAAAGCGATGACACCGGACAAGTAGCATAAAATAGATATTCTACTCTCTCTTATGAGGTCATAGGGTCTATTTGGGGACTCACCCAACTGGACTTGTCCCAAAACGCGGTCTTCTGGCCTTTTACCCGCACAATTGCTTTAGGCTTAAAGGGCCTTACTGAAGGCGTTGCCGACGTTCTTTTTGGCGTTTTCTCCTCACATAAGAGTCACTTGACAACTTCACTTCCATATTTCACCACCACTGCCTACGCTCCTCAAAAGCCAGTTCCTTCAAACGATTGGAAGTCGTTTCATTATGAAGCTGCTGCCTTTTGCCACAGTCCACGCTTTGAAGCTTTCCACAAGAATGTTGTTTTAGGGAAAACCCTAGGTCAACGGTGAAACCCAACCCTACCTCCTGCCTTCTGGGCAACGAACGCGTAATTCTTTCAACCTCGCGTTTCACTGCCGATATCGACTAACCGGCCCATTACGTTGAAAGTGTGAGTGCGACCATTGAGCTGAAGAAGAAAAAGCGGCGTGATGTCGTAACTGATTAGCACTCGCCCGGTTGAAGGTCAGATGGAGTCCCGCCTAGGCTCAAGACTTTTGCTTATAGCTTAGCATTATAAAGATGATCGATGCAGATTACTTTTTTACGGCCCACGAAATATAGGGTATCTAGCCTGGCAACCGCGTTGCAGCTGAATATAGGGGGGAATTGAATGCTAAGGTACTCTTCGTCAAGTCGCTTTTGTACTGGGTTCCGAGAAGTGTTTTTTTCACAACTCAAACTCTTTGTGAAGAACGAACGAGTATAAAGGAACTTACCCCAGCGGCAATTTGGAACTCGGATACTCTATTCGGTTTCAAAAAGCAGTGTCCACTCTCCCCATCCGACATAATGACTACCTTGCCTTCACCAAAGGGCTCGGCCTGAAAGAGTACGACTTAGTGGGCCGTTGAAATGCTTAGTGCGGCTTGGTGGGGACACCAAATGATACTCAACGAATCTGCCCAGCCACCTTGTGAAGGCTTGTGAATTCCTGTTACCGAAGTGGCTCATTTATTCCATTCCTCAGCTTCACAAAGGTTTACAGGACTCACTATGTTGAGCATGAGCTAGCAAAAAGAGTAAGCGGAAATGTGAAATTCTCTCTCCCTCCCTTCCTTGAGTCGATCAGCTCCTAGATTTTCCTCAAATCTCGTCGCGATACTTGAGGCAGTTGGCATGATCAATCCCCGAAGACGAGCGCCCGGCAGAACGGATTCGCCCCTGAACAGGCGCTGCGTAGCGCCATTTCCAAAGAAGGTACCCTTATGAGGTCCTATCGAGCTGCGACATATCGCCTGCCCACGAATCTACCGTACCTGATGCTCGTATTGCTTCATTTGCGAAGTAAATATGAAGCGAAGGATTGATATGAAGCGGCCGCGGTGCTGCATGGATAGATACGTGCATACATGCAGCCGTACCTACCGTAGGTGTTATTACGATGCCCACGGGAGACCCGTCTGAAATTAGTCTGAGTCGTGAAGAACGAAGGCTTTTCTCGCAGGTTTTTGACCGTTTCACTTCGTTTTTTCGCCATTTTCCCACTAAATAGCACCCTGCTAGCATTTTGGACCGAGCAAATTATCATGCCACCTGCCTTCAAAACGTAGTCTTGTGCTAGTCGGCTGTCAAGACAAAAAATATCAAGCGGAAGACGTACCCGTAAAATAAAACATTCTCAAACAAATTTCCGCATTGATAGTGCAATAATGCCCACAAGAAGTGACAATGAATGCTGTTACCCCTATTTCCTTGTAGGCTCATGAATACGCTTTCGTTTCAAGTGTGTAACCGGAATTTGGTTTTACGGTCCCTTGAAGTTGAGGATCTTATGGGCAAGATCTCGAATTGTGATGGGGCCGTGTAAATGATGAAAATGCCTACAGGCAGGTCGTTTAAGGGGAAGCTCCTGTAGTATCCCTAGGTGTGTCCTTAGGTACTGGTAATATTCTGTGGGCCAGAAACCTCGGTCGCGTACCATGCAAATGATGGGTGATAGATTCCTTGAGGTGGAAAGCTCCCTTAGGTGAAGGGATGTGTGTCGGGACGCAAAGTGTTTTCTTCAAACGGTGAAGAGTGGGTCTTTCTTTGTGTTGTAGCAATGGTAATTACCTTCTGACCTTAAAGGCACGGTCCGCGATCAGGTATCGAAGTTGAAAATATGGCGTCAGGAGGTTAGAGTGGTCCGCGACGAACAACCTTGTACCGGTTTCGCGGCAAAAAATTCTATGGGAGGGGCGCTGTAGCGCAATATAGGTTCAGTGGCTCCTCCTTTTTTCCAGTGACTCCGCCTCCAGACTCCGCCCCTAATGACCGACTTCCAGTGAAAATGAGATTGCAGGACGAAAAAGCATGATAATCGCCACTTGTACGATCGTAGAAATCTTATCGGTGAATCAGCCGTGCATATGAGGGCGTAGTTTTGGAGATAGAGTTGATTGGGCACGTACAAACTGGGATCGAAATGGGGTTCTATCTAGGGCAGGTGGCATGTTTTTGTTTTTTTTGTTCACAGTCGAGTTACTCAACCCCTTGTCGTCTATATGGAACCCCCTAATCCACCATCTGAGATGGCGAGTAATCGCGGGTTCTTCCTTTAAGAGAAAGGACTGATGGAAAAGACTGATGGGCATTTTCGATGTGAAACACCGAGAGTTACCCAGCTTCCTAGATGGCAGGAAATTTGTGGATAAAACCCTTGTTACTTGCGTAGCTGAGTCTAGAATTGATAGAAGCGAAGATTTTCTTGTTGGATAAGCGGGTAATTATGAAGACTGATCGAAGCTGTCTAATGACAGTTGAACGGCACCCACGGCAGTTCACGTATTCAAGGAATACGGGGTACTGTCAGTGGACTTCGGATTCCCATTCCGAAGTAGAACCAACACCCTGGACGGTCACACAGATCCCAACAGGTTGCGCTTTACTCATCTAGGTTGCGTGTCAAAAACGCCTTTTCTTCCACCATAGGGGTTGAATCCATGTCGGTTTTCCTGAAGGGCGTTCACAGGCTCGCTTCCATCTAGATTATCGCAGCAGTAGCCGCGCTTGCAACTGAGTGGAAATGCCCTCAGATACGGACAGCATTTCGGAGTGATTAAAACGTGAGATAAAACATTGTCTACCAGTCAACATATACCTCCGATCAGAAAACGGCACTTACAGAAAGCATCATGTTAGCGTAGTTGAAGGCATCATCCGTACCCTTCAATGTGGATGTGCCAGCAGATGAAATAGCGTTCCTGAATCGTATGGGTAGAAAATAACAAGATGGAATGTTTGTCTTTTTTTGTAATAGACTTGGCATGTATAGTTGACATAGTGTAACCCTTTCCCCACCTTACATGTTCTCGATGGGTTGCGTGGCGCGGTGTAGGAACTGTACGAATGGGCCACTGCATGGCCCACTGAGCTTCCCACTAACAAGGGAGGTCGTTCAGGGCGTGGTGAGCTTTTTCAAAATGGTCTTGTGCATATTGTAGGGGCACATACGAGGACCAGAAAACTGAGGTTCATTTTCGCTGCGCGCTTCTACGAATAAAAAAAACGTAAAAAATAGGTCGATGGTTCGGATCCCACCGAGGACAAAATTTTGCTTTTCTACAATTTTTCATTTTTTGGATCCATGTTTGTCTAAATAATTGGTCCTAACAAAAACATTCACGATAAACTGAACAATCCTACTTTTATGGAGCAAAACTGCTTTTTCGTTCGAATTCGTTAGTATGCACAGACTCAGCTCTTCGGCGCTATGCCGGTGCCAGATGGCACTGGAACCGAAAATAAAGTCTAGAATCGTGATCAGGACTGTCGATTACCCCTAGGAGCAAGTTTTGAGCGAAAAATTTTTTTGACTTTTTCGGGTTGTAGGTGACCGACCATTTGGTCGGCAGTGTGAGCGGAGTCTCACATCTTCGTAACAGCGATGACGTATCGTTGACGCTACGGACCCCGGACAACCCAATAAGCAAACCCAATGCTTCCATATGGAAGGGTAGGAGATTGTGAGAAAACCGGGGTAATTTACCAACTTGAATGCAGGGCTTGTAACAGCACGTACATCGGGGAAACAGGAAGGGACTTAGCTACTCGCGTCAAGGAACACCTAGCTGGGAAGAGGCGTGATATGATGACAACTCCTCTTGGCAAGCATAAGATTGAGGAGCATAACGGGAATGACTTTGATGTGAGCTGTACTATACTCGGGTACGAGACAGAGATTTCTTCCAGGAAAGCCCTGGAATCGTTTTGGATCTTTGCGAGAAAACCAAGGATGAACGGCCGAAACGAATGTCCGTCAATTACTAATGAGTTCTTGCCGTTTGTATCAGAGTGCGAGCTACAGTAAGGGCGACGTGCACAATGGCAATTTTGACTTATGTGACACGAGAGACTCTAGTGAGACTCATTCGTCCTTACACTACTGACACATAGCGTGAGCTAGGCTCCGCACGGTGGAACCTCGGTGAGTTGAGCGCAGTTATTACTGGGTTCTTCGGGGGTGTTCGGGACACGACGTCGGAAACGCTAGAGTGGGGAAGGCGCTTGATCGGGTAGGTGACAAATTGAAAGCTTCGAGCCATTTTCAGGCCTCTGAAGAAGACGAGAAGGTCGAAACGTCGGGCCAATAAAAGGTTTCTATCTAAAACCTCGTTTGGCAGAAATAACTAAATATTAAACATGACATCATCCGCAAACATTCTTTTGCAATGCGGTGACAAGAACTGTACTTCTTGAGAAAGGTGCATACGATTGCATGGGTTCTCGCCAAGCTTGCATGGTGGCTTCACACCAGATATACGCGCAAAATTTCTGCAGAACCCTTTATCTTCTTTCAATGGACAATACTTTGTTCAGATATGATATAGAGCTGAAACCTACATGGATACTGAAGAGGAGATGACTTTGCGCTACCTTGTATGAAAAACATTTTTGCTGTAGGTCTGCTACAGCCAGGATACGCTCATTTGCGGAAAATGGCAAAAACGAGAGGATTTTAGGCAGAGGCGTTTTTTTATGATTCAGCATTGTTGAGACATGGAATAGTGAGGAAACTTACACTTTTTTAGTAACTAGAAAACTAAAGTCGGCAGCTGCGGCTCTTGCGCCGAAAATCTGTTTGCTGCATTCGGAGGGCCCCCAATTATACAACCATTACTCCCTTTTATAGAAACATTGGAGGATTTCCGCTACACCTTCCATTCAGAACCGTGGATCTATGGAATATGGACCTAATACGCTCCAAGCCACCCCCAGCTAATAAAATCTCTGCCATTTTGAGAGAAATCTGATTTGTTGCTATTTTTTAAATTCGTTCGTGGAACTGATTTGTTACGAATTTCAAACTCGACGGAGATACCGCGCTCCACGGTAAGGCACAAAAGCAAGGTTAGGGTTACACTAACCTTGTCCTTGCTCTGTTCTTTGCTGACACCTGCGGATGCCACCTCCCTTTCCATGCCAGTAAGTCATACACGACCCCCACGTCGCGCATCGCGCACTGTATGGCTGGCATTCTTGGGTGCGGCTGGAGGGGAGGGGGGGAGGAAATAGTGCGCTTGCGACAGGAGAAAAAAATTAGGGAAAGAATAACAGAAAACATTCATCTTGGGGGTGAATACGACCCACCCCCCCCCCTCCCTCCATTCTTCCTCACTTCTGCGACCCGACGAAGGATTCCCCCGATTTCCAATCTGTAGTGTAATTCACACTTATTTACAGTCGTCATCCGGTGAGTTGATTAGGGCGGCAAGGGACGCGACGCGGCTGCGGTGTGTTGCGAGCGCGGCGATCAGCTGTTTCCAGCCTATTTTAGCTGTTTTAGCTGCTTTTCTCGCGGTTATTTTCTATTTTTTTAAGGTTAGTGGCTTATTGTCTTTATGAAGTATATTAGGACGTGGAGTGTTTTTTGTTTTTGCAATAGAGTGTTTTTGCGATTTTTTTCAGGTATTTGTTCAATTGTCTGCTTAACTGTTTAATTGTACGCAAAAATCAGAGAATCTCAATCATAATTTACCTTGTGAAGACAAGAAACAACTAATCGTGAGAAAAGCAGCCAAAACAGCGTAAACTAGGGAGAAAATGGCTAAAATAGGCTGGAAACAGCTGATCGCCGCGCCAACACACCGCAGCCGCGTCGCGTCCCTTGCCGCCCTAATCAAGTCACCGGATGATGACTGTACATCCACACAATTGCTCTTCACTTCTAGCCATCGTCGTCATCTGATTCAGAGTTAGCAGCAGCAATTTGAGCAACGCTTCAATTTTCATCCGCATCAGGAGTTTGCGTTTTGATCGTGTTGGAAAGCGCAAGCTAAGAGACTTGGCAAAGTGCCAGAAGCGCCGTGCACGACACGCGTTGTGCAGGCGCCGGTCGGTGGAAATGCATCAGAATACGGTAACAGCATGTCTTCACCGCAAGTTGCTTTCTAGGCGGACGTAGTATGAAGAAGGGATTAGGCTATCCTGCAGTCCGGATCGGTTCTTCTCCTCGCAGGTCCGGGCTGGAGAAACCACTCCCTTTGGACAGCCAACAGATTATCCAGTTTTTGAAGCCACAAATCGACAGTCCTGAATGAAATACACCTCTCACGGATTTTTTTTTGTTTTTTTTTCTTCTTTGGCAGTTAGACCACTGACCATTGAACTTGTGATATGATCCAGATATTCTTCGTCATAATGCCCCTACTATTACTTTTCTTCTTTTCACGTAATGCTGTGTATGGAATCCGCTGACTGTTCATTCCCTCAAACCTCCTTCAGTTCACTGCTTCTACTACTTCTTCTCTCCTCTTTACACAACTGTGAACTTAGTTCTTCCACTTTTCGTAGGAGGGAAGCACTTCACCACGTTGAACGTGTGAGTGCTCGAAGGCAATGGCACAAATAGCCACTTCATAATAATTTCACTAGCAGAGAGGCATTCTTTGAAGGAAATCTCCTACTCCATCTTCATGTACAGTACACTCAATTTCCACTTAAAATTCAGAAAATGGAATTTTTGGCTGCACAAGTATGAGGTTCCTTTTCTAGTCGATACCATGGACAGTGAATAAGGATTGTGCTTCCGCGCATTGGAAAGCTTAATTTTATCATATGCCATTCGTCACCATGGCGCATCGCATCCAGCAGGCAGCATCGGAATGGGTGAAAGGTGATTCAGCACAATCTTTCCACTTCATCCCTCTTCCACAGAATTCCAAAGTTTCATTGTTCGTTACGACTCCCCTCTTTGCTATTCTACTTGCCATTTTGTCAAATGCTTCCTACTCCATAGAAATTCTTTGAAAACGTCTTCAGCTTTCGATTTTTCCAAAAAACGTTGCGTCTAGCGCAGATGAGGTTCTCCTCGAGCAACTATTAGGGATAGAAACTTACGCAGCAATTTTACTCGCGGCCAAGTAAGAAATTGCATCAGATGGGACCTTACCCTCTACAACACTGGTGGGATTCTTCAAAGGTGCTGGTCCCTGAAGGAAACATGATTTGTGGATAACAGGAAGTGATAACACAGGACTCGATAAGGAGCGCTGCAAATCGATAGTCGCTAAATTCATAACCTTGGTCTCAGCAACGGTGCGACATTGGTTCCAACATATAATGTAGGATCTGAGACAGGAAATCTATTGGTTGCTGGCAAGGGATGTTATAACAGATAAGATTTGATAAGGGGTGTCTAAACTCGAGACTCGCCTGGTTTATAGCGGCCGTCACGGTAAAAGTGGAAAGTTGTTTCCAACACGTGATATAGGGCAAGTGACGAGCATATTATTGAAGGGTGCTAGAAGGGGGTAGCAACTGAAAGAGGCTCACAAGGAACGTTTCTTGTCAGCCTCTATGAGATGTTACCCTCTTCTGCCACCCATCAGTAATACGTCATTCCTGCTCCAGGTTATATATCTATCACACTGGTAAATAATAGTGATGCAGTGTTGGTGGCAGGTGACAAGCGATTATATCAACTGATAAAATAGTTCAAGGATCACCAATTTATGTTTGCATAAAGGATTATATGGGAAAAGCGATCGTCGAATCCTCATATACTGTAGCTGTTGAAGACTTCTAATGGTAAGAAGTATCTGTGTATAGAACTCACCGGAATGCGCTCTCGTCGAAAGGTTTCAGTGTAAGAATGATCTTGGCAGGGCACATTATTCCTACTAGTGCAATTCGTGCACCTTTCATTTCACCAAGCAGTTTCATCAGAAAGTCGATTTGCTGAAAATGTTGTGTATATTATTCTCAAGTAGGAATGTCAGCCTATTTTTAGCTCATTTGACTGCAACGCTCGTGATTACGTGTAGAAGCCGGTAGCTCCACTGGGTGACTCGGTCCATAATCACGAAAGATGCCCATTTTGTCGGATTGAAAGCGCTAGATGAGGCTCACGAACTTAGCAGTGATAACTCTAACTCCGCCTCCTTGATTGGGAACCAACACCCTTCCGTTTTACCTTCACTGTGTGGCAGTGGAGTTTTGATCATTTGTAAAAAATATTCTTTAACCACAGTATGATCTGCTTGCTTATCTCTCCTAAGTCGCCGTCACTCTCGTCCCTACGCTCTTGTAATAATCAGAGTCAGCGAGGTTCTCATCCGGATTGCTTCTGACGGTTTGACTTCCTTTCTCCTTCAATAGTACCCCATTCAGTGCACGATCCAATATTTATCACTGTCAGTCCTTCAGCTTGGAATTTCCTTCAGTAACTGTGGTAATATTGCTGTAGGGGTTGGTCGGGATAGCATTAGAATGGGTATAGATTTACAAATTGTTCGAATGAGTTCAACCAGAAGAAACGTTGAATTTACGACTCAATTTTTGGGTATGATTAAATCTCGGGAAGATGGGCATGGTGAGATGGATACCCAAGCAAAATGCGCTTTTTATTGTGAGACAAACTTTGAGGAAAATTCATGAAATAAGATTGGAGGACTGTCATATATATCACGTCACTGAGATGGTGGAACATTGCACAGTGCGAACGCAGCTCTGCGGAAAACAAATAGCTATGAAAGAAGAAATTTTCCCAGAAAACAAACTGAATTCTACTTCATTATGTAAAGCCGTGCCTTACGTGGATGAATACAGAGATTCTTTGTACTTCGTTATTTGTAACCTTGTACGTTTATTTGATTATCAGACCCGATCACGGACCGTGCCGCTCTGTAAACTGTTCTAGGCACCAAAAAGGAGTCCTCTAGGAAGGCCACGGATCGCGCTGCTGTCGATTTTTTGAGGCGCCAAAACGGACCTCGGCAAAGAGAGAAAGCTGGTAGCCCGATATAAAAAGGGTGATAGCCACATGTAGCGTAAACCCACATATGTCATAAACTATCAGTCGCACGTGAGCTAGAATGCCTTCGATACCTGAGTAGTCAGCTACACATGTCCCATTTGATGTCATTTTGCTGAGGAGCAACAATGCTTGCAAAATAGCCTCAGTACTACTTGCTTCACAAAAGAAGTCGGATGTGTCCTTGTCATCGGAATTCTATCCAACAGCATCTAACAAAACGTCCTTCATTCATTGAGATTGGAATTTGTCTCTTGTGTAAATGTAAGGCTTGCGACAATAGAGACGCTCTGCGTAGGGGGACTGTTCTTGATTTGAAAAGTGTTGAGAACAGTAGATTTCTCTTCACAACGGCTTCATGGTCAGACCTACTAGAAGATGCCACCTTCGATTAGTACGCATCATACTTGAAAGATGTCTACGTTGAAAGAAATAGTGCGTTAGAGTTAATTGAGTTATTTTAGTCATTTTTTAGAGTCATTTTAGGACGACAAATGCGTTAGAGTTATTTTAGAAACGACATGAACTATCGTGCTGAGCAAAATTTTTGGCCATGCCTTTAGCGCAACACTGCCAGATGACCTGATTATGACGCATTGAAGATATAAGGAAGATATACATTGAAGACTTCTGGGATTCAATCGAAATGAGCTTGGCTACAGCCGAAGGATCGTATAGTCTCTGTGCTTCAACCTTGAGTGTTTCAGCGCTTCATTCAGTCTGACCACGAGTAAAAAATGATGCTCATGCACCATGAAAGGACACGGCTACTTCTATCTCATTTATTATCACCCGGAGAAGCCAATGATCACATATCATACCACTTGCTTCACCAGTACTGTCAGCCATCTGACCTAGAAGACTTGATGGTTATCTGCTTACTCAAGTAGTACCAAAGAAACCAGAGCTAAAGAGGTGTTCTGCGGTTTCGGATGTAAGTCCTATCGATATGCCAGGGAGAGAATGCAATAGCATTTCAAAAATGGATGGAAAAATATTCAAACGAAGGCAGGACATATCCGCAATGAAGCTCGAGTTGGAAGAAAAGCTTGTGGCATTCACATTGTTGCAGAAGGCACATCCTGGGCATGAAAAACAGGATGAAGATCGATATTCCTAGAGAGTAGGTTTCGAGCAGAGACTGTTCACCTTGCTGAAACAAACACTTGATGCCATTTATGGTATTAAATCTGTATTCGAAAACTGATACTGCTTATCTGAAGTCCTTAGTATGTGTACCTGACCCTGCAGGAATACACTTTTGGGAAGGCCGGGATGGATGGAACGGAGGGATGATGGAGGTATTGGAGAGAGAAGCTAGGATGCATGGGTCGTGACGTACGTTGCACGGGTTCAATCCGACGAGGATTGGAGTTCTACAGATACTGTGTAAAGGTGATGAGTATTCCCTTCGCCATCGCTCCAACAAACGCCGAACAAAGTTGACGTCGTCCATCAGCAAACTCAGAAATACCAATCTCAACTCTACTGGAAAGCTATAGGAACTGGACAACTACTTGGGGTCTGTTTTAAGCGGACGTGCGTAAGCATGGTCCAACTGATCTACGAAAATTCAGCTTTTGTTCATCGCCCGAAGGGCAAGCTAAGCAGTCGGTATCTATTCGACGGCAGATTACCAGATAACCCTGAAGCGCATTTTACGGGTAAGAGGGTATAATGCTCGACTCGCACAGAAATCTAGCCTTGCACAGCGCGAGGGTCACGAATGCAGGATCAGCGTCAACATTTGACACTGCTTAGAACCATTAAGAATGTTTGGCAATTACTGGCCATTTATATCTTTCTTCAGAAGTACCATGCGCAAATTCGGAAATTGTCTGCAAAACGCTTCTTCGACACCGTGCGCCGTTCATTCAACAGGATATAGGATCCTTCAGAGCGAGACTTCGAGTGGACACTAAACTATGACTCACACCATAGATTATATTCTTTTGGAAGAAGAGCTGGGGTTTCGCAGGATAGCGGAGGAGGAAATTCGCCGCATCACTACTGTGGAAATGAACCTATTAAAAGTGGGTGCTCATTTTGACCCTACGAGTGTGTTCAAGATCGGAACGAGAATGTCAAATTTGGATGCAGAGAAAGAGAAGCTGCAGCAAGCGATCGAGAATAGGTGCGAGAAAAATGCTCAAGGACCAAATGCATCATCAGTGAACTGACAGAAGCCTCCGATTTTCACAAGGAGGAAGTGGTTCAAATCACAAGATACCCAGAATATTGGAGGCGACTCACGGCACAAATAAGAACAGACGAAGGAATTGCATAATTGGAGTGAGCAACGGAAAGAAGAAGAGTTTGAAAAGGCATTTTGCCCTCTGAAACGCATAGATAGAAAGAATACCGGAACGAAGTGAGAGGGAACTGACTGAAACTGGCGACTTTCTCATCCGCACTGTAGCCAAGGATAGATGTTTTGGTAGCAAAAACATGAAAAAAACGACGGAGTGGACGTGAATTGTTAGCCGGAAAGACACAATTTGGACGGGGACTCAAAAGTGCGCTCGGTATCCAAAAGGACCGAAATGTTGAAATCGGACAAATGATGAATGCTATGCCACCAATTCCACTTCGCACCAAATATGTCTTAGGAAATCCTATGTGTCTGTTGTAAATCAGGCAACCATCGTGGTGACTACGGCCAACATTGCAGTGTTTGCAGGGGACGCGAGGAGTTAGCGGACGAAAGAAAGCCAAAGAAGTCAGAAGGCTGATCGATTTGTGTGAAGGGACAGGAGGCCTCGAACCCACTTCTTTACGAGGATTTTGTTCGAGGCGAGGAAGATCAGAACATGAATGCGAGACTTCACAGAGCTTGCAAGCCGGCGAGCGAATGATTGATAAGGAGTGGTAGTAACTCCATTCGATGACTCGAGCAACGACGCAAGGCGGCCTGAAGTAATTTTACTTCAGTATTTCTATTATTCGCTAAAGCTCTATCCTACTATATATAATCGTGCGTGTGTCTGTATGTGTGTCTGTATGTGTGTTTGACCGGAAATTCATAACTTCCTTCAAAAGAGCGATAGAGCGCTCAAACTGATAAGTGATGTAGGGGGTCGGGCAGGAACACTAGGTGGTAGGAAGTGATAGGAGCTGATAAGATGTCCCAGGGGGTTTTAAAGGGGAGGGTCACCAAATCATAGCGCGGGCTACAGCAACGACGAGACGTTGGTTCCAAGAAGTAAGATAAGGGGCAGGATGGGAACATTATTGGTGGGTGGCAGGAAGTGATAACAGCTGATAAGATACCATAAGGAGCCTTAGAAGGAGTGGGTTACCTAATTCATAACACCGGCCAGAGCAACGACCGGACGTTGGATCCAAGTAGTAAGATAGGGGGCAGGGATGGGAACATTATTGGTGGGTGGCAGGAAGTGATAACAGCTGATAAGATACCATAGGGGCCACTTCAGAGAGGAAGCCACAAAATTCAATGCACGAGTTGTAGCACTGGGGAACTTCTTCCAGTAAGCAATTCAGAGGTGGTTAGGGAACATTGGTGGTGGGAGATAAGTTGTGATATAGTGTACGACAAGGGTCAGTATCTGTTCGCAGCTTTACTCCGCTTGCGACTGATGTTGACCACCGTGGCCCATGGAATCAATGGGCAAAGGCTCAGTGTTTCTATCCTTTAGTGTTATAGTCGGAATTGATTCGACCGCTAAACTCTCGAGTTTCGACAAAAAGTAAAAGCTCAAAGTTGTTTGCCAGTGGGGAATGATAAGAGCCACCAACAGACGGATATGTGAAAGCTGCTCAACGGAAGTATTATGATGTAAGCACATTTCACTATGATTTCGATATTGTTACCTTTCAACCGCTAAGCCGTTCTATTGCCAACGAATGATCTGTGTTTTTAGAAATCTGATAAGCACATTGGCAATTGCTCATTAAAGAGGAGAAATATGGAAATATGATGAAATGGGCCGAATTTCGAAACATGGGAATTGGGCCACGTGCCAGGGGTTTCGTCATTGTTAAGGACCGCAGACGGAACCATACGCGCAGTAATGCGCGTCAGCCACACTGGTTTTCAAAGTCATCTCAATATTGTTCCGAGAATATTGCTGTAGCTTCATGCACAGTTTCGCAATAGATTCCATTGTTATCTGATCATGATCCCTTCCTGAGCAGTTGCCGTCGTCCTTTCTCCAGTTGCATTTCATTTGTAGCTTATTCAAGATATTCATTTCTAAGGCTTTCAGATCACTGAGGAAGCATTCAGAATTGACACAAGGGTCCTACTGACGCCATGAGGCATTAGCACAATAACTCTCTAAATTCCTTTCGCTGGAATTTTTAGGAGATTAAATCGCCTGTTCAATTTAATTCATTTTTTGTTTCTCTGTAGAAGACCCGCCTGCCTTGTGTCCTTTCTTATACTTATGTGAAAGTGGACCCACTATTACCGTTTGAGTACCCAGGTTTGTGGTCGTATACGAGAAAAATCTCGCAGTCGGCTAATTGGCGTACGGTTCTTATGTCTTAGGTTGCGGGAAAGTTCTGTCTTTTTTTTCAAACCTATCATATCAGTAGTTAGATCGATAGCGTCCAATCGATAATATCAGCCGTAATAGCCAAGGTAATGCTACTTCCAATAGTAATGCCCTTTATATTCCCGCGCCCCCCCCTTTAACCCATTGCCGTACGTCGCGCGCGTTTTTTATTTCGCTGGCTGCCGCGTGTGCCCGAGCAATATTTCGCAACCTCGCCGGCGTGCTGCACATGGTGCAGCACGCGGCCACGCAGAGCGGTCTTTCTCGCGCCCGCAGCGGAGTATAAACTCAACGTACGTCATTTTGCTTCTCCAGGCTATTTTTTTGGGAAACTACGCCTAATTTATGGTAGCCGTTCCAGATAGGCAATGATGGACGCGCTGAATAGATCGTTTGATGAACTTCTGATTGAAAGTGACGAAGTGGTGGAAGAGGGCCCTGATACCCCAGAAGATATGGTTGTCCGCGTGAATCATTCAAGTGATGAGTCCGATTGGGAATCAAGCGAAGAAGGCTCAGATACAAACGATGGAGGGATTCAATGGACCCCAAATATCAGCAGGCAGAACAATTTCGACTTTCAAGGTTTCGGTGGTGCACTGGATGAAGATGTTCTATCTTACCAGTATCCAATCCAATTTTTCCGGCGATTTTTCACAGACGATCTTGTTGATTTGATTGTGAGAGAAACCAATCGTTATGCTATCGCAAAGTACTCAAACTGGATTAATCTCGATGAGGGCGAACTACTGAAGTTTTTGGCGATTTATTTCCAAATGGGACTCGAAATCGGGACAAACCTCAAAGACTACTGGTCGTCAAGAAAGGTGTTCAGTGAGTTCAAGTGCGGCATTATAGAGTCCATTTTAGAAGGATACAACACACCAGCGAGCGCTTCCTCGAGACCGAAGCTGTACGAAGTAGGTGGACCGAAGAGGAACTTAAGGAGGAGATGTCTCATGCTACAGGAACCTTTCCCGGACGAATGGTGCTCTGTACGCTAGAAACCACACAATACTAGAATACAAGATGCACAACCTGCGATCAATATTTCTGCATTAAGTGTTTCCACACATATCATCAACGGTGTCCTGTTTAATCCTTTATGAGTGTTTATGGACGTTGAAAATAAATGAAGAAGATCACTTGAAGTTTTTATGAAAGAGGTCAATAAC
>MU930477.1:1234-17139 GCA_036418165.1 Cooperia oncophora
GTGAAGAGGAAGAAATCCATGCTTAAAAGAACTCCTCGGAGCCAGGTATGCCCCCCTCCTTCCCCAGTGCGCAAATGCCGCACCCTAAGTTATGTTTTACACAACGATGATGTGCCCTGATCCGGTTACCCACTATTCAGAGCTGGATGGCACGGGGATGGCACCTTTACGATCCGAAATGGAAGCCGGACGAGGAGTGGTATGCAACCTGGAAAGCACGTGCTGGCTGCAGGGCTGATAAGTAGCAGAAGGTACCATTTAGTACGGAGAAGTAAATGAATACGTGGACAACAGAAAAAACTTATTCGTAAAACAAATGGAAGAAAGATGCTAGTGAAGCCTGGAGGCTATGCCAGCTATTGAGTGCCTGGCGACAGCCGACACGAGCAGCAGCCCACCGCTGAGCGTAATGACTGTGCTTTTTTTCCAGGCTCATTACTCATCGTATTAACAGATCTTTGGATCAAAGAGAAGGGTTCAATTGGGATAAGGGATACTAAAAGCGTTCCCAAGTCATATGAGAGTGAGTAGTTAGGCAAACGGGCTGGACCAACGGCGCTCTGCTTAGGAGTCGTTTTCAATCGGAACCTAATTGATTTTATGTGTATAGTGCAATGATCGTTTAGAAGCCATCTGAGTCTGAGTGGGCAGCCCGTTGGTCCTGTGCAAAATTTAATGAGCAATTTATTATAGGCATATGATAAACATCCGAAACTTATCTGCTTGAGCCGACAAGTTCCAAAACGACTTTCCAGATGGCACATGGCAAATGAAGAACTGGCTATGAGTCATAACAAGTAATAATCTCGGCGCAGCTCGGCGACGGGTGTTCACTGGTTCCGGTGCACAAGTGTCACTCTGTGAACTCTTGTGAAGCTGGAGCAAGCTCGTCAAGCCATCATGGTAAAACCTGTCAACTCGAGAAGAGGCTGTCTAGATGGGTCGACACGTCGATGGAAGTAGCAAAGTGCAAAATGCTCCCCCCCCCCGTCGCCGAACTGCCCCAATAATCTCTAAACTTTGGCGTTTATCAAACATTTTTTGCATGAGCATGTAATGCTCTTTCATTTGGAATGGTTTTTGGCATCTGATTGGAGTTTGGCCAATTTAGTGGTTTTCTAGGACTTGCCTATGCAGCGGTCGGTTTCCCTATACATTGAACAGGCCATCCAATTAATTTACCCAGATTGAGTTCAAGACTTGATGAACCTGGAGGAGGGAGGATGTGGTTGATATAAGACTTGAACTCCTACCCTCTTCCTAGCCTATTCCTATGGTAAGCGCAACTAGAAGAGCGAAAATTCAGTGAGTTCTTCCTCCTCACATCTGTACTCTCGACAGCGCTCCTTCCCTCCCCAAAACTTAGCGATGGTGCCACCTTTGTGCTGTTCTATGCTGATCGACTCTACTACTGCGCCCTCCTCCCACTCCAGTGGGCCAGTACGACCCCTGATGGGAAACTTCCACTAGTTTTGTACCCTGACCGGATCCAAAGGTCACTACATCCACCTATGTTGAAGGATCTGAGTGAAGCAGCCATCCGCACCTCAACCAGTCATGTGCCAATGGGCCAGAAATTAGGGACTCATTAATTTTGTCCGGTAATTGAACCGGATAATGGCTGGAAGGTATGCTCCTGGTCCGGTCCCGTGCTTTAATTCGGAGTCTTCAAAAGAAACTACCCTCTGTCAATCATAATTCATATATGTAAAGATGAACATCGGTAAAACCATCTTTCAAGCCAACGCCAACCCGTTGACTGGAATTTGGTATTGTGGACGCATTTGTTGCTGTTTTCCCAGCGGACAGCTGAGAAGCTCTATCCAACAGATAAATCCTGCAAACCAGGAACGTGAAGGTAACGGCTAACATTATAGATATGCATAGGTTAGGACACTCTGGGTACTACAATACTCACGCAGAAATGACTGGTACGGATTGCTTCTCCAGCAAAAGTCAGAAAAAATAGCGCAGAGAAGGGAAAATCAAAAACTGTACGGATAGATTTCATTTTCTTCCGGGAGGAGGTGATTATTTCTCATAGAATTTGAAACAGGCTACAAAAATAAGATCTGCGTGAGTAAATGATCAAGTGGTTGTAGAGTGGGCTGCTGTAATGAGAATGGCGTGGAATACTGCAGGTCAGCACTAAATAGATTACCATATGAAGTCTGAGAATATAAGAGCCAAAGGAAAACTAGACTGAAACCAGTTTCTGTAGTTTTCCATAGTTTTTCATGAGGCACCCATCCCACATCCTTTTGAAATGGACATGTTTCATAGCCTGGACCAGACCGCTCTTATGGGCAGCATGTACTAGCGTATTTATACTTTGTGTAACACTACTAAACACAAGACACAAGTAGGTGATTGACCTTGAAGCGAGAGGTGTTTCTATGAGGAAAAGAGACCCTCGTAAAAAAAAGCAAATGCAAAATTCAGGTAAATATGAAGGATTTGTATATTGTATTATTTCCATTTATATATAGTCTCAGCTCAACCAGCGTTTATCATCGCTGTGTGAAATTCATCGGAGGGCTCATATTTGGTCGATAGGGGAGGAAGCTGAATTTGGCTTCAAAATAAACCTTTTACCTTGCTGAGTTTTCCCGTTCCAAGGGCTCCATATATACTCCCCTTCCTATGCTTTGAACATTATAGGATTTCCACATTCCATTCGCTCTCAAGGTACAGGTATTCGTTGGGGACTCCCCAAGACGGAGGGGGGGTCGTATTTGGTCTGAAGAAATTTTTTTGACAGTTGATTTTCCTTTCTCACTGACGTCATAGGGGAGGGGGGATAGTGTTTGCTCGTTGTTGGAAAAGGGTCGTATTTGCCTTTGAGAGAAATTGGCGCTTTTTGGGCAAATTTCTCCATTTGTTGACTTTTCGCGGTTTTTCCCGTTTCACATGTGTCACATGTGCTATATACCCTCTTCCTGCTCGAAAGCTTGATCGCATCAGAGTAGAGAACTAGGGGGGAGGGGGGGGGGTGCATCAAGCCACCTTTTATGGAAGGGGTTTACGGACTCGACCAAAATCCCCAACTAATTATTTGAACTGTATGCATTTGCAGAGTTTCCGCTCTATTCATCCATTGCTGCGCGGTTCCCGAAGTTCGAGTCGGGACTCCTGATTGTACGGGTAATGGTCCACAGGCGTGCTTTGCCCGAACAATGTCACATTCGCTTAGCACCAGACCGCCTGGCGCCCGTGCCAAAACACATCAAGCCACCACATTAGGTGAAAACCTGCCCCAAGGGTGAAGGGGCCGTAGCTGATGAGGATCCTGGAGTGTGGACTAGTTGCACTGCGACCACCCTCTCATCTTTTTTCGATGCTGCATACTGGGTTTAGCATGTGTGTGTTCTGTACAATTTGGCCCTTGGCTTCTTTACCCACACAACCTAGCCTGTCGAGGCATCTTTTCAGGCTCAGCTTACTTTCAGCTTGTTAAATAGTAGGAAAGATGACAGAAAATCGCTCAGAGTTCCGGAATGCGCCACGACTTCGACTTCTATCAGTACTCAACAAGAAAATGAGCATACATTAACACATTGCGGACCGCCCTACTGCGCGCATTTCCCAATTATTTCATCATTTTTCATCAATAATTGATCAGTAATTCCTTCCCTATTTCAATCGCTTATGAGGAAGGATATGTTGATAACAGAAAACGTGTTTTCGCAACAACAGAACATGAAAGAAAAGTCAGAATAATCAAACAAAACGCCACATAGGGGCAAATGCATGACACACCATGTGTGTCACGCGGTCCGGAACGTGTCAACCAAAAACCACTTGCTGAAAACAGCCCATTACGAATCAGCTCCTCCCGAATAAATGTGGTCTAACGAGCACCCAGCTCACAGTATATATGGTTAATCTAGGTGAGGTCTAATCTACTGTGGAGGAGGGAAGTATAGGAACTAATTTATTATCTGTAATCCTAAGCAAGAGAACGTGCAGGTACTTCTGATGAAAGGAGTGATTCAACATGCCTAAAATGACCTATAAACGACAGTAAATGGGACATATTGACGAGTGGTCGAGTTCAGGAGGTTTTTCAGCGCTCTTTCTGTTGCGCTATCAATCATGATTACCCTCTTTCGATGTGCTAGGCATTAAAACTGGAATCAGAATCATCGTATTCTTGTGGTCTTGTGGTACATGAAAGGGTTTGAAGTGGTTTGCTAACATGAAGGTCAGCGTTTTCGTCCCCTACACAATCACTAGACCAAGGAACTCTGGAGAATGATATGTGTAGGCCTGGCTTGGTCCTCCGGTCCACGTACAATGGGATCTCTAAGCCCTATTTATTTAGCGCACGGATCACAGGGCTACATGGGACACGGACCCTGGATTAGAGGATCCTGTCACACACTGGAGTACGAACAGGGAAGTCATGGCAGTGAGGGAAAATCGCCTGGTCTTCCGGTCCACGTACACAAATGGGATCTTTGAACCCTTCTTGCTTAGCGCACGGATCATAGAGCTACCCCCCAGAGCTAGAGGACCCCGGATTAGAGGATCCTGTCACATATTGGTGTACGAACAGGACCGCCATGACAGTGAGGAAAAGCGTTTTTTCGTAAGACACGCTGCCCCCTTGAGTGTCTACTTACCTTCTTCAACCCCTTTACCCCTCCCGCACCATTTCTTTTACCTCCCATGATTCACAGGTGGGAGAAACGAGTAAACACCGTGTCAGAAGGGGATGGAATCTCAAATCGATTTTGAAGTTTCCGCACCGTTTCGTAGTAACACCAAGCCTTTCAGCGAGCGATATATGTCCTCTCTCTCAAGTGAGTAGGATAGGCGCAATAGTATATGAAATGATAAAGCCTCCGGCGTTATCAATCGCTTTGGGATGCGCCACACAATCCTTTTCCATTCAGTATCGTGTAGTAGCGTTTGAGGGCCTAGACTTTCCTTTACTGGGACTATAGCGATGTACGAATCGTGTTCTCTTCCTCCTAAACGAGTCTGGTACCGGTTTACCGACCCCGAGGGTAGAATGCTTTATTATCCTGGGCTGCAGCTGATCCGGGTCCGCGCACGTGGTAGGTGTGCAACTACACCACCCCCGTCAAAAGTAAGTAAATGAATAAATATATAAAAGTAAAAATAGAGTAATGAAGCAGTAGAAATACTGCAACGGTCAGCCTCATCCCGAGTAGGTCTGTAACTCATACATAGATGGACGAGAGTAAGAAAGACGGGCAGACAAAAAACACAGACAGACACAAAGAAGAGTGGCAAAGAAGATTAAACCAATAAAAATGAAGAAACCAGCAGATAGACAGGTAGTAATGGAAAGAGTGGCAGGTAATCATCTGCTGAGTTTAAGGAGACGCAAAGGCGTAACCAGCCTGCTACACGGCACTACGTAGAGAGTCGTTTTAGTTTAGTGGACAATTTAGCTACTTTTATTACTCTTGTCTAGATCTTTTACAACCTCTTTTACAATTGCTTCGCTGCCCTGGTTGAACGCACGTAGGCACACATCCCACTAGGCAGATTGGTCACAAAGCACCAAATATGAATCTTTACTTCTTTTCCATTATTTCATTAGTTAGTCCGTTATTGGAACCTATTTGCTGCAGCGGGAAAATTGCTCCACGAGAGCACGCGGTGCGTGCGTAAAGAAATGCCATATGCCTGGTGGGGGACAGCTGGTGTGGGACTGCATGAAGTCTTGTCATATTCTGACGTCGTCGCGTTTACCTAACTATTAGGTACTTTTCGGCTCGGAGGGGGCATTCTGCACTTCCGCTAATTCTTTTTGCTAGTGAATGTTAGCTAACAGGTGAAGACCCGTAACTCTGGAAAGTCGCGAATAAATAGCGAGTCAATTATTACAATGAATTAGCAGGGTTCCCCCTGAGGAGACGGGCAAGAAAATCGTAACTTGCCGCTCCGCCACGAGCGCGATGGGTGCGGCGTTTTCTTAGCTCGTGTTAACCTGTCGTTTGAGCACCGGGCTTCTACTGTAGACCCCGTCGTCGTAGACATTCATGACTATTTTCCGGTTCTGCCTGTTGTCGCCATCTATTACCTGGAACCTCGTCATTTGAGGGCGCGACGTCGCAGCGACGCCCACAAGCGCGGCGAAGTACGATTCTCTTGTCACATACCCCCTCCAAAGTGATCCCACAAGCCTCACGGAGTTTCACTTGGTGCCCTGACGAAGCCAAACTGCGCTCCACTATTACGGTGAGAGGTGACCGGACCGAAGACGGAGGCAGTCACTGGGCGCTGTTGAAAAGGTGTGGCAGACTAACAGAAACATGGCAATGTTGTAGTCATGCAGTCTGGAACGAATCGGACCACCAATCATTCAAACATGCTGTCAGTTTTCTGCTGTTTCTCTGCACTCTCTCGCCTACATAGCGTTCTATGACCACTGAGACCTCACACATTTCAGCTTGTCAGGCGTGATAAGTGGCTTACTCACGCCGCAGACCCCTCATTTTGAAAAAGCCCGCGTCCTGATTTTTTCACAGTTTTTTTCACCTTTCGATGGATTGACAGCCCCTCGCTTAGCTGTCTGAATATCTGAAAGGTCTCGCAGCAGAACCATTCACAGAAGTTCTAAGTAAGCTCACACAACCGTGTATTTTTTTTCGGCCTGTGCACTCTCACCGAGATACCCTCTGCATAGTGAGTAGGCATAGTGCGGCAATAGTATAATGAAAATGAATAAAGCTCTCCGGCCGTTATGCAAATCGGCTTTGGATGCCGCCACACAATCGCTTTTTCACATTCAGTTATGCGTAAAGTAGCTTGATGTGGCCTATAGACTTACTTACTGGGAACTAGCCGATGTACGAATCAGTGTTCTCTTCCTCCTAAACGAGTCTGGTACCGGTTTATCCCCGAGGGTAAAATGCTTTATTGGCCTGGGCATGGCAGCTTGAATCTGGGTCCGCGCACAGTGTGTAGGGTGTGCACTACACCACCCCCGTCTAAAAGTGATAAATGAATAAAAAGGATAAAAGGATAAAGTCTTCGCCGTTGATCAATCCCTTTGTGGGATGCGGCACGCATTCTACTTCCATTCAGAATCGTAGTGGGTTATTGAATGCGATGTGGCCTATACAATGACTTGCGGTGGCCAGCCGATGTACAAGTCAGTGTTTTATCCTCCCAGACGAATCTGGTACCAATTCACCGTCCCCGGAGGGTAGAAGGCTTGGTTGGCCTGGGCGGGAGTCGACCCGGGATAATTGAACGCGACGCGCGCGAATGTGAAGCGCCCCGAAATAAATAAAGATTATATTTGTCACTACATCGGCATCTCCCGCTCAAATGAATAAATATACTTAAAAGTAAAAATAGAGTAATGAAGCAGTAGAATATACTGGCAGACGGTCAGCCATATCCGCGAGTAGTCTGGGTAATTCTGCGTAAGCAGTTAGACGGAGCGAGAGTAAAGAAAGACTTGTCAGACAAAAATCAAGCAGACAGACAAAAAGAGTGGCAAAGAAGACAAGAATCAATATAAATGAAGAAGCATGCAGATAGACAGGCAGTAGCATGAAAAGAGTGCAGGTAATCGAAGCTGCTGACTTAAGGAGAACGTAATCAATGGCGTAACCAGCCACTGCTAGCAACGACACTTCTATCGTAGAGAGTCTTTAGTTTAGTGGACAATTTAGCTACTTTATACTGTCCGTCTAGATCCTTTTAACCATTTCAATTGCCTTCGAATGTGGATCCTGGTTGAATGGCACGTAGGCACACATCCCACTAGGTCAATTTGGTCCATTTAAAGTCACAATACGTTTTTAAAATCATTACTTTTTTTTCGTTATGCTATTAGTTAGTCCATTGTTGGAGCCTATTTTTGCTCCATTTGAATGGGAAAATTGCTCCACGTATGCTGGCGTAAAGAAATGCCATATGCCTGGTCGGGAAGAGCTGGTCTGCAATTCTACGAAGCCTTGCCATATTCTCACGTCGTCGCGGTTACGTAACTATTAGATACTGTTCGGCTCGGAGGAGACTATTTGGCACTAGGCAGTTCGCTATTTGGCTAGGAACGTTAACTAACAGGTTGAAGACGCCGCGACTCCATTGGGAAGTACGATACGAAATGATACGAGTCGAATATTATTAACATTGATTACGGCAGCACCGCCCGCCCCTCTCAGGGGAGAGATACGGGCAAGAAATCGTAATTTACCGCTCCGCCGATTAAAGGCTGAGCCCGCATTCAACTTTGATGAGTTATGCGGCTCAAATACTTATGACAAGGTAGCAAGTAACCCCTTAGTGAAGAAAAATTAGGATGAAATCATATCAAAGGCCCTATATTGACCCTTGGCTTAAGTGAGGTTGTTAACGTGGCTCCAGGCGGCGAATAGAAGGTTTGCGGTCGCACGTAGTTCTCCACTTGTTTGCGATATATTCAGTTCTGTTTTTCCCTTATCACCTCACTTCTCACCACTCGACGTGGAGAGAAGCAGCAGCGAAACAACCGCACCATCAGGTAACCATTAAAAATGAATGGTGGGCGGTGCCAATGATTGTAGGTTGGGTCAATGATAAGAACGACGGCACCGTGGGTCTCCTCACTCGTTTTCGCGCCGTAAAAATGGTGTAGTTGTTGCCTCTGCGGACCTGACTACCTGCTCACGAAGGGAGAGGAAAATTTTCGACTGAACCGCGGGACGCTGCCTTATTAAGCAAGCCGATCTTGATGTGGACCCGTCCGTCATCGCATGACAGTCCATTACTTGTTCTGCGTTGCTGAATTGGGCTTGTGTCGGCAATTGACTCGCTGGGAACCTGATCGTCATTTGCGGGCGTCGACGGTTCGTCGCGACGTCCACCAGCGTGACGAATTACGATTCTCTTGTCACATACCCCCTCCAAAGTGACCCCACAGCCTCACGGAGTACCATTTGAAGCCTCACCGAAGCAAAACTGTGCGTCCGACTTAACTACTGGTGAGAGGTAACCGGAAGCGGACGACAGAGGGCATCACTGCGCGCTATGAGAAGGTGCAGGCAGACAGACATGGCATGTTGTAGTTATGTAGGGTGGCGTGAACTGCACCCATTTCCTTCAATGCTGTCAGTTTTCTGCTGTTCTCTGCACTCTCTCGCCTGCATAGCGTTCTATGGCCACTAAGACCTCACACATTTCAGCTTGTCAGGCGTGATAACTGGCTCACTCATCCCGCAGACCCCGCCCCATTTAAGAAAAAAGCCTACTCTGTTTTTTTCACGGGTTTTTTTTTCACCTTTCGATGGATTGACAGCCCCTCGCTTAGCTGTCTGAATACAAGGTCTCGCAGCAGAACCATTCACAGAAGTTTCAAGCTAGTCAAAGTAGCCACACAAAGCCCGTTGTCTTTTTCTCGGCCTAATGCACTCTCAACACCGAGATAGTGTACGATGATTCTCCCTCCCCCCCCCGCAAAGGCTACAAAGTGTTCATAAGGAAGCTTAAAACTTAAAGTAGCCAGCACCAATCAATCGATTTTGGGATGAGCCATGCATTCGACTGGCGTTCGAAAGCAGAAAGTATTCATGTTTGTACTAGGGAGAAACATTGGCTTACGATGCACCTGTTCAAACCAAGGTTTTTATATGAACAGAAACGTATGGGAACTTCGCAGGAGAACTGAAACTTTACAACTTGAAGTGATAAATTTAGTTTTAATGATGTAGACGTTGAATCACATTAGGGCGGAACAAAAACACGATTTAGTGGTCGAGCATTGCCAGTAACTGGATTTTTCGGATTGAGACCTGAACCGGTCACACTCTTTTTGTGAAGGTGCGAACAGCAGACTTGTGGTAAAATAACTCTTTTGCCGAAGAGGTTTGATTGGTTTGTGCGACGACAATGGCCCTACCATTGCATATGTCAAACTTTTGATCTTCCCAGATATAGTCCAAATCTTTGAGAGGTGGTGGGCGTGGCTGCGTACTCCACCTAAATGTGGCGGCGGCTGCTGCTTCGGTAGGATATTTTCCACGCGAGATGATTGTAATCAAGTTTTTGTCCGACGCGAAAAAGATGACAGTTGTTTAATATGTTGAAATCTCACGAATGACCAGTTCTACGCCATGGAGTACGCAGCCACGCCCACCGCATCTGAGGGATGTGGAATCTAAATTTGCACCAATTGGCCGATTCCGGGGTAAGGAATGCTCTAATAGCTCGCATGGGAGTCAATGCAGGGTTAAAACATCGGAGCGTGCACGTGGTTGGACGCTTTTTGCCACTGCACCACCTTGTTTCCAATAAAAATTCATAAAATAATATGATATCATTCCACAGCAAAACGTGATTTTATGTAAAAGAAGTGTTAAATAATGCGTTTAATGATGAAAGCGAGAGGGAAGAAGAAATGAAAGTCACAATGGACAAGGTGAAAGGGAACAGTTTCTGCGCGGAACGAGCGAGGACATTACAAGCGATTGCTAATGGCGATTACGTTGGCACCAAAACGCCGCCAAAGCGAACAGTCACTCAAAAAAGCTCTTAATATCTACTCGTTTCCATGACGCAGCCATATCGCTTGGACCGAGAACATCGAAAAGATCAGGAAAGACACTTAGTGGGTAGGAAATGAGTCAGAACGCCGTATCACCAAGCACTTTCCCACCAGATGATAGATATGATAACGCGTAGATAAACAAAGGAAGAACAGAGTGCAACGGAAGCAGTATAAATTGCTCTAGGAGGGGCAGAAACTTCGTTTACGTGAGAGCAATCCCCAAGGAGGCACCGGATATAG
Source organism: Cooperia oncophora (assembly GCA_036418165.1). NCBI lineage: Eukaryota > Metazoa > Nematoda > Chromadorea > Rhabditida > Trichostrongylidae > Cooperia > Cooperia oncophora. Next base: position 11,991 of record MU930477.1, read on the forward strand.
ACGTTGCGATCTTTTGCAAAGCGCCACGCACTTCACCTCTTCAGAGAGAATTCTGCGCATTTGAAAGGGCTTAATTCGGGCACAATTACAGTAGCCTCACGCGTTCACTGGAAATATTTCGAAAAAGGAAGCCACCCCTGTGAGGAACTTACCCGCTCATCTCCTTAGCAGTTTACGGCCCATTTCAAAATTTAAGGCATGGTCTCGATTTGGATAGAAAAATGCCCCTCGGTTGGTTTGTTCCCTGATAACGAAAATCATGAAATCGTAGCACAAAAGGTCGTGCTGCAGGAAAATTTGATTAAAGTTTGGCGGTCTATGCGCTATAAGGTCGGGCGCAGGTGATATGGACGCCACGAAATTTTACCCCGTGCTAGTGTGATGGCCAGGACACCTCCTGCTGCTGGAGAAGATTTCTGGAGAATACGGTTCTTACGACCCACCCCCTCCAAATCACCTCCTCTCGTACGAGCACTTTTCCCAATCCTACTTGTTATCTTACTGATTTTCCCTACTTCGTACCACATTTTCCAGAGATTTCGCAAGTTTCTCTTCAGCAGCCTGCCCTTGAGCGAAGGGTGTTTAGCACGGAAAAATTGTGAAGAAATTTCAATCGGAAAAGTATTTTCACCATTCGGGAAATATTGGTGATCAGTAACAAAAAATTTTTCGAGGCCAAGTTGATTCCTCCCCCCCCCCTCCCTGCGTCGACCAAATAGGGACCCCTTGGGGATTCTCCCAACGTACAACGTGCTCTGGTGATAGCCGTCTTCAGGAGTTAAACTATTCTCATATTTCCGGTCCAGTCTGCTAGTAAAGACAAATTTTGGTGCATTGTTTGTATTGCCCATCTAGGATTAATCCCGCCCTCACTTTCTGAGAAGTATGTACCGACAACCAGCCCTGACCTGTGTTCTATTTGAAGCATATGAGCATGCAGAATGTTGTCAGAATGTGCGAACGGGCAGTGACAGCACAACCATCTCTAAGAAAGGAGTCTTCCTGCAACTTCCTAACCTTGACCGCCGAGCGCTAAGAATGTATTCAGGAGGGGGGGAGGGGCGGCAGGCACGTCGTGCGCGGGGATCCCAGTGGGTGGTCACTGGAATGAGGAGGTCGTACTTGAGCTTAAAGAACTTTTTTGATAGACATTTTTTTCTATTTCACGCGCTATCCACATCGTTGGGAGACTCCCTATGACTTGGGGGGGGGGAGATTGTAACGTCTGCAGCTCTGATTGGGTTATGATATCCCCCTCCCAGTCGACGGCAGTGTTACAACCGGAAAATTTGGGGAAGTGTTAAACAGGGAAAAGTCAGTAAAATGGTATATAGGATGGAGATGGGGACTCATAATAGAGAAGGAAATTTGTGGGGGAGGGGTGGGGTCGTTTATTGCAAGAGGTCTTCCAAGGTATACTTCTCCAGTCAAGCGTAAGAAAATTGCAGTTCTACCGTCTCGCTAACTAAGCTTGGGAGGCTAAGAACGACTTCCGCCCCTTCCCTGATTTGATTTTCGCAGAGGTGATTCACACTGTAAGGAATTTGAGAGTTTTTCTAAGCTTGGTAAAGCATGAAAAGCAGCATGAAATCAAATAACGTAATACAACAAATAATGTAAAAAAAATATGAGCTTGTAAATAGCACAGAGAACAAGTGACAAAGGTTGTGATATTCCCCCTCCCAGGACGGAATTAAGACCGGAAAATTTTGGAAAAGTGTCAAGCAATGAAAGTCTGTAAGATGGTGTGACGATCACGACAAGTGATAAATCATCTCGTATCAGTGATCCGAACAAAATAGCACATTTGCTTAAAAGCTTTACACAAATAAACTTGACTCAGTGTTAAGAGCGTTCAGCGATGAGTAAGTGCCAATCTGATAGCAGCACAGAGATAGCGAGCTAGAAAATGCAAGGGGAACGTAGAGAGTTCTCTTCAAGGAAACACTGAAAACAGACATTTAAATCAGTGGCGGCGAAGAAGAAAAGAGCAGAGTCGTTTCGAAAAAAAAAAGCGCGCTGTCAAGAGTGGCCGCATCCTCGTCAAGCTCACTTATAAATTTAGTTATCTTTTTATCAAAAGGATGAATCAGTTATCGTTTCATTAGAAGGATCAAAACAAACAGACTCCAGCTCCCATTCACCGTCTTTCCACACTTCTTTCGACAACAAGAACCTTCGAACACTTAAGTGGATACGATTCTCTGAACTTGAACCATGATAGTCTGAGCGTGCGAATGTGTGCTTTCTGACGTAGGGATAAGATGTAGATGTTGATTCAGGGCACAGCATCATTCCGTGAGACATGTAGGGGGTTCGTACGTTTCCGCTGGAGAGAGGGGTCGTATTTGGTCGTTGTTGGGAGAGGGAAGGGGTCGTATGTGAGTTTGGGGGGGGATTAGCCGCGTTGGGGAGGATTTTTCCCGTTTGTCTGAAGTTGTCGTGCAATTTCCTGTTTCATGTGTACTGTACACTCCCTTTGCGCGCTTGACCAGGGCACAGCATTGGTTGGGGAATCCCCATGGGGGGGGGTCGTATTTGGCCGCCAGGAGAGGGGGGGGGTCGTAATGAGTGCGGTAGCCAGTAACGAGCAGCGCAAAGGTGTCTGTGCTGAGTCCTGCACAGTGAAATTTGCTTTGTAGAGAACTCGGAAAAAAAATAGTACGAAACTTTCACTCATCAAACAATCCGAAATAACTGGAAATATTAATAAGTCGACATCATCTCGTAAGTGACTAAACAGTACAACTCATACTCTGGTTCGCTGCGGATGATGGGGCGCGATCGCGCTTGGCGCTGAGCCAACCTGTTTTTTTTCGACAAACGACAGGACTACCATATCGTTCGTATAGACGTTTTCCAGCAGTTGGTCTCCTTTGAAGATCAGCAATTGGCGGAGCACAGATCTGGCGGCGTCGACACGGGACACGCTCCATCATCGCAACGGAAAACACTGTAAACAAGTGCACAGGTTCGCCATGGACCTCCCTGAATCCTATACACATTTGCTCGCGTGGACAGACATTACGCACAAGTTGCACCATCCCATCACCTCTGCGCGGACCTCAATGCGCGGCGCATCCAAAGTTAGCATGATTGGCGCTAAACAAACCACATCCTGCTCCTGCTCCACCACAGGATACGTTCTACATGTATTTCAGGCTATTCGAAGCGCAGAATTAGCAGCATCGATTGTGTCAAATCCCATGGGGGGGGTCGTACTTTTGCTCTTGGGGCCATGCACTCCTGATTGCGAACACGCTCGCTGGAAACGTGCACAGAAAACGGACTTGCGAAAGTCGGAGTGTTCCTCAAAGTAATCGCACACCGCAAATTAATCTCATGACTCCCGGAAGCTTCAAAAAACGTTCAAGTAGTTTTTGGAAAAAGCAAATCTTCTAGAACTCGACAGCAGCTGCAGATTTCCAAACTATTGAGCTCGAAGAAATATCTTGGTTCAAACCTGTAAAAATCGCGCTGCAAACTATCCAAAAATGAAATCCCTAAATAATCCCCAACGCAAATTTCTACATGAAATCGGCGATCTTTATGTACATTTAGTATGTTTTGGAAAGATAAAATCTTTCTCCATACCACTGCGTTCTTCTTTTTCCCAAAGGTCTATTACGGAAGTTATGGTCCTTTAAAGAGACCCCACTTTCCTGAAAGTCCGCGCTCCAATCAAACCACCTGCAACCACCTTGCGGGCTGGAGGTCCTGCCCAGAATCCCTCCCCGGTACCTCGGCCTTTAATCAGCTGATTTCGGCTGGTTTGCTCTCGTTCGTATTTACTCATTCGTGTTTATCTTCTTCTCGGTTTATTCGAATATCGAATATTTATCTTCTTCTCGGTTTACTCGAATATCGAATATTTATCTTCTTCAGTTTACTCGAATACGCGTCAGAGCGCGCCCCAGCAATTTTGCTTGGACCGCTCAAAGTGCTCTTAGGAGGAGTTGGCTTAATTTCCTGTTTTTTTTCTTTAATTGCAATTGATTCAGGTACCAGAGTTTGTTTTGACTCGAGGAAAGGTGGGTGAAACCTAATGGCCTTTCTTTTCTATTCTCTTTTCTGAATCAGGATAGAAATGAGCAAAAAGCGGGGGGCCTCGTTCAGGATTGTTACTTTTTCCTTTTTTCGCGCTTACTTATACATAAACTTATGAAGTTTCTTCCTCCTCGGGGGGGGGGGGAAGAAACTTCATAAGTTTATGTATAGGGGGTCGTACCGAACCCCCAAAAAGGGGGGGGGGTCGTACGGGCTTCACCAAAATCCCCAACCAATGATGTGCCCTGGCTCGACAGCAAAATTTTTGGGTAAAAGCAGGGGAATTCTCGGGACATTCCGGCGAAAGTGGGAAAGTGGTAGGACGTTGGAGAAAATACAAGAAATTTTCCCGTTTCACATTGGCTATATGTTTCGCTCGACAGGCAATCTCTGGGTGAGAAACTGGAAAATGTGGGAAATTGACAGGTATTTGTTTGGGAGGGGGGAGGGGGAAGCGATCCTCATTAAGGTGCCGGGGTCGTACTGACACCCTTTCCCGAGGGGGGTCGTACCTACACTAGCATTTTACACATCACGATGGTGTTCTCTGTGTTGATTTCTCTACACCCCTTGGGCGTGCAGCCAGACCGGCACTTATGCATCGATGTACGCTCTCAGAAAGCGCTGAGTTGAAGAAAAACGTGCGCTCCCCTGCTGAGCGGGTTCTTGCCACGGGCGAGGTGAATGGGTTTAGCTTTGTTTGGTTGTAGCTGCAGCAGGGCGCCACTTTCTCCATTCGAAAAGGCAAGAGAATAGGGCCGTAAGGTGAAAATACCCTGTTCGTTCTGGACCTCACCCGCTACACAGTGTGCCAGTATGTGCTTCGATATTGAACTACCACACGAGCAAAATGCCTACCGCGGCCAGTGTACACTTCAAGAGGGAGCAGACAAGCAGAGCCCTTGGCTATACTTACACGGAGAATTCATCAGGCGGCGCATTCCATTTGGCAGTGGGTGGGGTCCAAAACGGCATTGATACCCTATTGCCATGCATGAGTGGAGAAAGTGACACACTGCTGCACCGGATCCACTCACCTCGCATATAGCAGAGATCAGAAGCCTAGGAACCTAAACTTACTATTTGTCTTTATATACAGGGG
>MU930503.1:0-21901 GCA_036418165.1 Cooperia oncophora
AGTCCAAACGGCATTAGCCCTCTAAGGCTGCGTTCACACTTCGCGGCAGCGTCCACCAGCAGCGACCACCGTCCAATATCAGCGTTTCGAGCGCCCGTCAGCGCCAGCGACGGTTAAAGCAGAGATATCTACTTTGTGAACGGCAGCATCCACAAGGGTCCAGTAGTGGAGAGCATGGGAAGGCAGGAGGGAGCAGGCTGCCGGGTTAGGCGTCGTGGTATTACAGTATGTGCAACCGCACTGTACTACTACACAGTGCCGTACATCGAATTGCTAATTCTGTGCTTTAGCAGTTGTACGGTGCGGTAGTACACGCCGCAATTTCACGACGCCTAATCCAACTGTCTGCTCCCTCCTACTTCCCCATACCCTAACAGCAATCTGCTACCCTCCTACTTCCTAATACTCTCCGCTGCTGGACGTTGGCTTTCGCTAGACCGATATCTACACTTTTCTAGTTGTTGGTGGACGGTGGTTGTCGCTGGTGGACGCTGCCGCAAAGTATGAAAGCAGCCTGATACTCGATCTCGTTGATTCTCATGTCATGACGCATTTTGCGATCTTAATGTGTAGAACATCGCTACCCATTAGTACTATAGCGCTCAGTGAGACAAAACTGCGGTGTTTCTTTCATCACAATCACATCCACAGGTTTCAGGAAACTACAACACTGTCGTCTCGTCTTCACGGAACAACTTCGTCGTGGATGGGAACGCGATGGTGCAGCCTTATGTGTGTATTATCAGGTACCCTCATTTAACTGCTAGAAAACCGAGTACTCTTAGAAAATGAGACTAATTTCCGGCATTATTCAGTTGGAGCTTGGTCTCGTACCAAGACAGTTCGGAATGAACAGCATGTTGTTTAGGGCCAATGCGTAGTTGACATCTGGGGTGGGTTCGCTGACCGCGAATCTGAGCGGCGATGGAGAGAAGATACTTTGCAGATCATTTTCAGCACCTCTAAGGTTATCTATCTCTTCGGCACTATTTGCCCTACTGCCCCGGTCTTCTGAAATCAGACCTGTTTATACCATCTTTTTCTCCGAGGACGAATTCGGCTGAAAATAAGTACGTTTGCAAGGGTACTTCGACCACCGTATAGCATAAAACACTCTAGGCTGCCGAATTCTCTGAAAACTTGCCGCCAGGGGTAGCTCGACATCCTGAACACGAATATCGCATCTGCATGGGTTGCCAAGGGAATCAAGCTCTAGGAAAGGGTAATATACGTGGCAGCGCGATCTTATTTACTCGTCTGCGCCCTTCCCTCGAAATAGTAATTCCCTTCCTCTTCTAAGGCTGAGCCTAAGCGAGGAGAAAGAACACTATTGAATCAGAAATGGTGTCGCTTCCGTCTCTGTGTTTCCCCCAATTCGCAATGGCTAGAAACCACCAGCAGCCACCGCTTTAAGACAAGATGATACTTGAAGGCACAATAAATCCCCGAGACGTGTAGGATAATAAGTCTAGCAGGACAGAATTCGGCAGTTCTGTCAGGTGCTGCGTGACTTTTTCCCGAGGAAGGTGTCTCTGTAGCGCCCCATCAAACTGCAACATACCGACGAGACCTTCCAGCGCGCCCGCCATCCCACAAATGTCCGACCGATGCTGATGCTCGTATCGCTTCATTTGCGAAGTACAATATGAAGCGGCTGCGGTGCTGCATGGATATATGAGTACATACGTGCAGCCGTATCTACCGTAGCGGTTATTGGCACGATGCCAACGGGAAACTCGTCCAAAATTGCTTTCTGAGTCGTGTGGAACAAAGGCTCTTTCTGCGGTTTTTAACCGTGGCAATTCTGTTTTTTCGTTATTTCCCCAGTATGTAGCACCCCTGCTATCATTTTAGACCGAGTACCAAATTATCGTGCCCTATACCTTTGAAGTGGGCGAGTGGTGGTGTCGCCTGTAATGTGGGCGCCAGGCAGTTTCGGGCCAAGCGGATAAGACACTCGTGTTAGAGAGGTTGAGCTACCCATGAGGATTCTCAGCGAAATCCGCCCCCGGGAAAAACGTCGGAAAAAACTGGTCTGGCAATTCGGAGCAGTAATGGGTAAATAGAGCCCATTATTTTGAGGGGAACAGTTTCATTTTCCATTCTTCTGCTATTTCAGGCCGTGGGTGCGATCTGCGTTGCAATGTTAGTTGATCGGGGTCACTTAAGATATTCCGATAAAATCTCTTCGTTTTGGCCAGAATTTGCTAAAAATGGAAAGGAGAACATTACTGTTGAGATGATACTAACACACACGGTTCGTTTCTTTCCATTTGTAGACAACTAGGTGTAAGACTTTATTGCTGCTTCAGTCTGGATTGGCCTGCCTTGACGGCAAGATTTCATACGAAGATGCTGCAGATCCGGAACGGATGGCTAAATTTATAGAAGATTCTGTAAGCTGAGCGATTCGTGCATTTAATAGGTTGGGTTATAGCGAAGCTTTTGCAGAAACCAATTTGGGAACCTGGCAAAGCCGTGGGATATCACGCGTTATCCTATGGGTGGCTGATTGATCAGATTATTCGACGATCAGACCATAAAAAGAGAGGGATCGGGCAGTTTTTCAAAGAAGAAATCGCAGACAAGCACGGTCTGTTGTTTTGTTGGAGAAATGGGCTGCTGAGAAGTGTAGTTGAAATGCTGATAGATGGTCATTTTAGGTCTGGACCTCCATTTCGGTTTACCAATGGAAAAAGCATGGCGGGTAGCCAGAATTACTCGCCCGACCGTCATCGACCGGATTGACGAGTTTATTACCGATCCAGGTAACTCTCCTCGGTTCTTCTCAGCGAATGCGTTTCCCAAACCCGTCAAAGGTGTAGCGATTCGAAACGAAGGTTAATTGAACGGCGCATCCTGATACGAAAGCTTGTCTAAGGGCACCTCCTCGTTTGAAAATTGTGAGTGATGTGGCTCAGAAAAAATGACAACACGGTAAATTACCCAAAAGTAAAAAGTCACCAAAAACCAGCCCGAAATGTCCCATATAGGAACCCTTGCTGGAATGCGCTCGCACCCGCATTAGGCGACTGAAAGCGTGGTCGTGTTTTCATTTGATGGTGCCAGCTCTTCCTCCTCATCAGCTCGCCATTCAGAGGGGCTAGTAGCGAAAAAACCGTACCACCTGGAGCCCTCCCAGACGAAACATGGGCGTTGCTCTGGCCACTATGCGGAGCCATGGTTCCGTCGCTAACGGACTGCGCAATTCTCACGAGTTTTTGGACTGCGAAAGTAATATGCGCCTCTCGCGTGCAGACAAAACTACCATGTCCGGAGAAGGCGCCTGAACATCAAATGAGCGCAGGGATTGTCTTTGGGACGACATCCACGATATCTTGAGGTACAAATGTGAAGTTATTAGTGCTACATATGTGGCTTCTAATAAAACACAAACAAAATCCTCGAAAATGCCTCTAATAGTGCCTTTGTTACCGCCGTTGACTTTGAGCATTGTAGGATTGTAAGGGGGAGGGAAACACTGAGCGCGCGGACGAGAGGCCAGAAGACTAAATCGAGAGATCATGCAGACAAGAGAGACCGCTGTCATCCGCGTGGTACTTGCTGTGACCCTATGTCACCGTCAGAAGGCGTGGACAACCATGAGTCAGAAACCTATGACTTCATGTCCACCCACGCACTAGTCCTGTGAATGAGGCCCTTTGTTGCAGTTGCGGGGGCTGTCTGCCTTAAACTGGTACAATCGCAGAGCTGGCTCTTCAACAGTGATGCACTCGTGGGTGGGCTACCTGCTTTGGTGCAGTTAAAAGTTCGGCTCTTCGACAGTGGTGCACTTGCTGCTTTGGGTACCTCATACAGGCATGAATAGCTCGACAGCGCGAGCTGTGTCATCAAGGTGTTATTACCAGCCAAACTCTGTCTAATACTCTGTCTTGAGTTATTATTCAGAATGCCTCGACTATGCATTCATCATCAAGCAATACCTGCGAGGTGGGCTCGGTATGAAGGTGGCGACAAGTCCAGCATGGTTGCAGACGATCTTTGTGAGTACGCGTTGGCGACCCCTTGAGTAACTGTCATACTGATCTATTGTTTCTCTTCAGAAAATAACGCTGAACAATCCAGAGCTCTACGCATTGGAACAACCGGCTGTTCTAGGCATCGGGACTGCTCGCGATATGGCAAAACTAGCTCAACTTCTTATAGATGGCAAGCTCATCAGTAGGGTAAATTAAGCTCCATGCTAATGTAGGAGAACAAACTCGAGTACCAATAGCAAAACAGGTAATCTTCGTCCATTCAGCGTACGATGGACCTTCTCAATGAAAATTTGATCATCACTAAAGATATTGTCACGGGTGCACATGCGGAGAGAGGTCGTGGCACGACGGTTATGCACTTGAAGCGAAACGGGGTCAGTTTCAAAGACTTTCTTGAAGAAACGAGATTCAAAAGAAGGTTCTCAGGTCGATCACCGTCTCATCGGTCACACAGGACTTGGTGGTCAGAATCTGAGGTGGGACGAAGAAAACAGACTGGTGATCGCCTTCCTCAGCAATGGTTTGAAGGTATTTTTTGATATAAGCTTGATCCCCAGTGCAAATACAACCAGACAGAAGGCGCTGCCGCAAAACGTGGAAAACGGGCGGGCTATCGCGTTGTGCAAAATGCGTTGGCTACCTTCCCAGAACGCAGAGCTAGCAGTGCTGTTAGAGGCGCCGTTAGAGGCACAGGAGGCGAGCCATCGGAACCTGCACATTGGGTCTTCTTAATTCTACTTCACTTCTCCACTCTTTAACGCCATTTCAACGCCCTTTCGTGAGACAAGGTTGGTATGGCCCAGCTCGCTATGGTCGTGAGCACTTCATGCCAGGGACGGCAGAAACTTTCAAGTGACCAAACCCCATAATTGGGTACTCGGTCTTAAATGGTAGCCAGGCTGCTTAATGTGTAATAAAATGGCGAAGTGAATCGGTCAAAAACTCCAAAAAAAGCATCTGTTCTACAGGATCAAAAAAAACTATTTAGGATGAGTCCCCCGTTAGAATCGTGCCAGTAACCGATACGGTAGGTGGGCTGCATGTGCGTATCCATATAGACCGAAGCCGCTTCATATCGATCCCTTCCCTTTATATTGTATTTTGCAAATGAGGCGACTTGAGCATTGGCATCGGTCGGACGTTTGTGGGCGGGAGGGCACCGTTGGCGTCCAGCTTGGCAGCTTAGAAGGACGCTCTAAGCGTACCTTCTCAGAAGAGCCGCTACAAGGCGCCTGCTTAGACGTGCCCAATTCCTTTCCTGCTAGGCTTGTTAATCCTTCACGTCTTAGGATTTATCGTGCCACTTGTCTGGGAAGAGGGTTAGTAAAAATTCAATGCCACGACCTTTACAGTACGTGTGAAGCCACAAAACACTGAACGCTGTTTTGGGAGAGGACGGATGGGTGAGCACTAATAGACCCGCATTGAGCAAAAAATCTATCACTGGTATAGACTTTTCCAGACGAGCCGCGGACCTAGCCTCGATTACTCTGGTTTTAAACAAATAAATGGAACAAGGGACCTTTAGGGTGCAGGATTTGGCGCGGCAACACCCGTTCTCCACCACCTGCTAGCGACAACCACTGGTGGGAAACGGTCTACAGGGGTGGCCAAAAAAAGTCACTTTGACCAAGTCACATATCAGCAAAGTTTTTGCAGCCCAGACAGAGGACGTGGATACGAGTACCAGGGCGGAAGATACCCAAGATGTTCCTCGATAAGCAGGAGCTGGCTCCACGGGACCACCTTCATGTACACCAAAATATGAAGTCATCTCCAGTCGCAACCTGACTGGAGAAGACCTTCGGAACTCATGTCACCTCCAAACTGCTGCGAAACTTCTAGCATATGGAGTCGGATCGGCCGCTGTCTGCCGGCGCCCTTCCTTCTGTGGCATGACTCGGCTTTCGCCGGGCCATCGATCTTGCCGCGTGCCTAAAGTCTTAAGTGGTCGTTGACACGAACCACACCGTTCAAAAGAATCTTTTTTTTCTCTTCTGCATCAGCCAAGAACTGAAAAGCAGCGCTTGTTCCGTCAAGGCGCAGAAGCAGCAGCAGCGCCCCCCCTCCCCCCCCCGCATCACAGAAGGAGGAAAGCCGGCCTTAGCCAGCGATCCGACTGGTACGTTCGTAACCTACACGGAAATAGTGCAGCCTGTTTATACGGCCACTGAAGCAGCCTATAATTTATGCAATCTGTCTTCCTAAAGCGTCTTGCTTTGGAATGCTCTACCGCATTCAGCAGTGGAAAGCCCTTTGAATGGCCGCTCACCGAAGTTTGCTGAAATGGAAGATAATTTTGTGGATAGAAGATAAAGTCAGTTGCTTGGCCGTCATAACATCTCTGTAAACAAACCACATGCATTTGGAATAGAGCTGGCTTAGCGGTCGTACACGACGTGTTACTAATAAGCAGTGAGGAATGAGTTCTTATTGAATTCAACTGAGATTGTTAACTTGAGTCATTGTTGACTGTGCAGCGTGGACCGGAGTTGTCCCATACTAACCCTTGTCAATTTTGCTCTACACTTCGTACCCGCTAATAAACTCCCGTCCCGTATCACTATCATATCACCCTGTATCGCCTCTCGGATCAGAGGTCCCAGTGTTGCTGTAACCTGCGTTACGAATCTGATGACCCTCCCCTTCCGAGGCCGCTTACCGTATCTTATCAACTGTTATCACTTTCTGTCGCCCGCCAATAATGTTCCCGTCCCACACCCTATATCACCTCACGGATCTGAGTTCCCACTGTTGCTGTAACCTGCGCCACGAATTTGATGACCCTCCTCCGAGCGCCGTTCCCCTAATCGATCTCTTATCAGACGTTATCAGCTCCTGCCCAGCCACACAACCTCGGATATCAGTACTTGAAATCATGGTCCCGCCATTGGCCGTTGCTGCAACTTGCCACAAATTCGGTCACCCTCCCCTTTTAAGGCCCCTTATCGAATCTTATCCGTGTTAAAACGAGCGGGCTACCTCCTGTTACCCAAAAGTGTTGCCCGTCCTGCCATGTACTAATCCACTTGTCTTAAATCAAGGTCCCGCAGCTGCTGCAACTGGGGCGCAAATAGATTTGCACCCTCCTCCCCCCTCTTCTAGGCCCCTTAATCGAATATTTATCAAGTGTCATCACTTCCTGTCACCCAACAAAAGTGTTCCCGTCCTGCCATGTATATCACTTCTTGAAATCACGGTCCCACACCTGCTGCAACTTGCGCTACGAATTCAGTCACCCTCCCCTTCTACGGCCCCTTATCGTATCTTATCAAGTGTTATCACCTCCTGTCACCCACCAAAAGTGTTCCCGTCCTGCCATGTATATCACTTCTTGAAATCACGGCCCCGCCAGGCTGCTGCACTTGCGCTAGATTTGCAACGCCCTCTCCAAGGCCCCTTATTCGAATCTTATTCAGTGGTATCACCCCTGTCACCCCCATCAGTGTTCCGTCTTGCGCATGTATATCATTCCTGAAATCAGACGGTCCCCACACCTGTTTTGCAGACTTGCGCATACGAATTCAGTCACCTATCCCTCCCTTAAGGCCCCCTTATCGAATCTTATCAAGTGTCATCACCTCCTGTCACCCATCAAAGTGTTTTCCAGTCCTGCCATGTATATCACTTCTTGGAACTGTCATCCTATCTCTTCTGCGACGCTCGCTATGAATTTCGTGACACACACACACACACACACACACACACACACAAAAACAGACACACACACAGATACACATACGGATTTTATATTATAGTAGTATGGAGTCACCCATGGATAGCTACCTGGAGACCAGTACTCTCAATCTGGATGACCCCCAACATCGAGCAGCTTCGTCAACTTCGCTACGGTCTAGGACATCATCTTCACCGTAGTCGCCGAGGCGCGAGTTGATGGTATGGACCGGGGTACCTGGAATGGGAAGACCGATATTTTCTTTGTAGACCCCGACTGAAGGTGAGCGCTGGCGGTTACATCAAGTAACTCGAGAAGAATATCCTCCCTACACATGTGGTGCCCGTACCTTCTTGGAGACCTTGTGCTGCTACACGTTTGGGTGCCACCACATGGAATCGAAGGGTTTTGGAAAAACTCCCGCCTACTGAATGGAAAGGGCGTTTCGTACCTGAAGAAGATGTAATATTGAAGTATGTCCCCTGACCTGAACCCACTCAATTACCTAGTTCGGGCGGAGTTCAATAGGGTGGTCTACGGTGGCGGAGAAATCGACTACCCCGCTGATCTCAGGTACCACATCGCGTGCCAGAATCTCTCGATGGCGCTCGTCCAGAAGGCTGTGGCGGAGTGTCGTGATAGTACTTAATATGCTCTTCAATATGGTAGTAAAAATGTCCGATCAGAATTTGATAAAGTGTAACTTATAGCGCCTCGAAAGTCAATGAGGCAAAGTGACTTTTTTTTGGCCCCCCCCCTGTAGTGCCACCCACCCAGTCCGCCCCCCCCCCTTTACACGCTCCCGCATCTGCAGCGAACAAGACGGTGTGAGGATGGGCACGCGGATAAATTCGGGGAAGGTCTGTGACAGGAGTGATGTGCGAGAATTCCGGTCCATAACCAGAGATAGGAAGCAAGCGCGCCTCATTCAGACATGGTGTAGGATGCGTCCTTCACCGAATACTTCCATTCGATTCAACTGTCATCCTGTCTTTCGTAGGAGACTATAACGCTTCTCTGTGCGGGTGTCTACACATCCCGCCACGCTCTCCTCACCTCCGGAATATGAGCTGTACAACAGTATCGTGACCAATGCTTTTTGCGCGTCATTTCTTTAGGGCAAGTGGCAAGATAAGAGAACAAGGCTTATCGGGTTGATACGCTCATCACGGAAGATATTGAGCCTTAGCAGGCGCTGCGTGGCACCTTTTCCAACCAAGGGCACCGTTACAGTCCCTAACCGAGGTGCAATTCAGGCGCCCGCCGCAAGCATAGTGCAGCCACACCTATAAGAGCCAACAGGAAACTCGTCCAAAGATACTCGTCTGACGCCGTGCAGCCAATGGTTTTCTGCTCGGTCTTGGCACTTTAATGTTGCCTTTCCGTCGTTTCCTCTATATGGTACCCATGTTACAATTTCGAGCAAGTAACGGATTATGGTGCTCTATGCCTTTGAAATATTACGGTACACCGGCGCAAAGCATACAGTTCAGAGCGATCCACTGCGCAACCGCACGCTCACTCAATGCACCTTGCGGACGAGTGTTGCTCCAGTCGATCTGAACACCTTCACAAAGGCTGCCTTTTTTAGGGAGGTCTGGGCGATCGTGCTCGAACATATGTCCGTCTAGTAGAAACTATATACGACTGTCTACCAAAGGCTGTGGTGACTAACGGATGTTCAACAGTCGATCAATCTCGCATGGTATCAGCACGAGACTCGATACGAACGTCATGACCACGGTCCTATGAACTATACCTCACTTTACAACTGAATTCTACCTTATTTTTAGACTGCAAACGAAATTTCATAGTGGAACACCGTATTCTTTTATGTATAGAATGCATCATCATCATCTTGCTCATTTATAATGTGTTCATTTTTTGTCTGTTTTCTGAATGATCGTCTCAGGTGGATCTCAAGTGTACTGTATTTTAGAGTGGTCATTAGTTCACATTATAAGTGCATTTTGATACGGGTATTATGGATGGGTCTGATGGAGAACATAATAAAAAGTCTGAAATTAGTCTACTCTTTTATTTTTCCCCAAGGGGCCTTGGGCACTGTTGAGCTATTGCTACCCCTGAATCACAGGAGATTTTTTCGCTGAATCTTCATCTAAGGGTTGTTCCGTGCCCTGATACGATTACCACTTTTACTCTTGACGCCGGCACCCTTTGGCGCCAATAGGGCCAATTTGGCGTCACCGCCTATCTTACCAAAGTCGAGATATTTTGTATGCGGGGCTTATTTGGGTGCTAACGTAGTTGGGAGGGGCCACGCGGCTCGCGGCGAGTGATGACTCATCGGCTCTTCACTCATCGGCATACTTGAAACGCGAATCTAGCAGCCAAATCAGAATAAAACAAACAAGATTCACCGGGAACTTGCTGAAGAATTCCACGCAGAAAGCTAAAAATTTGATTCTCTGTCGTAAACAACTAAAACAGTCCACGCAATATGCAACAAACACATTTCGTAGAAGAAATTGCAATTGCAGAAATTTTGTAGAAATTTTTGCAAAAGAGCAAAAGCAAGAGCCTCTGTTTCTTTGCACTTTTCAGTGTTAACTGTTTTAACTTTTGAATTAATAGGATAGGGCGAAGTTTGACTATTCATCGTCCTAAACACAAAAATTACTTCTCTTTGGGAGCAGAAGAGTGCAGTGCGCTCGCCGTGAGGCGCACGTGGCCCCCTCCCAGAACTACGTTAGGCCTCTTATTTGATATGCCTATTAGCGGTATGGCACTAATATCTTGTGGCGCCGCCTACACATGTAACGGCACTCTGAGGATCAATCTGCGCTTTCGCTTGACCAGGGGAAGGCTCGTCAATCGTCGAAGGGCCATTTGGAATGAGTACTGTATGATCGGGACTAGACGTGTTTTGGAATGCTGATCTTGAATTCTGCCTTCAAGTTAATTTTTGGCAACAAAGTCGATTCCTCTGAAGCGGAGTTTGCGAGCAACGCGCTGCCTAATCCACGCAATTCAGGTCATGGGAGTCGATCCTCGCTGAGCTTAACTTTTTTTGCTTGTTGCGCAATACCCCCCGTGGGGGGCGAAAAAGTGATTTTGCCGTCACTACTACCTTCAGTTCTCACCTGAGCTTGTCTGAAGAAAAGTTTGCCTCCATTTATTACTGCGCTTGGACTCCTTGTAGACTACAGTGCACTACAGTGCTTCTACAAGGAGTCCAAGCGCAGTAATAAATGGAGGCAAACTTTTCTTCAGACAAGCTCAGGTGAGAGGGGTGAGAAACTGAAGTAGTTAGTGGCGACAAATCACTTTTTTGCCACGTTTGCGCAACACGCAGTTAACGCTTAAGCAACGGGAGTCGCGATCCGCATGACTGTTGCTGTAAACAACGAGCTCCATAACCCGTTCAGAGATCCGCTTCTGGGCATATTGAGGCAGACTCAAGATCAAGCGTGCCAAAACCACGTCTGAGTGATCCACCATCCTCCCCATCATGAAATGGCTACTTCGACTCCTGACGACCGTTCCCAGAGACTGAGGCTTGGCGGCAAGGGAATCAACACACCGCCACATTTCAACTTTAAGGCAACTCCGGTATATTTTGGAGTTAATTCGAACAATTGAATTTGATAATCGTGATCGAGCGCATGAGGACTAACCATGTCATGGAACTTTTATCGATTTGGCGAACGAAATCGGTTGCGGCCAAACGTGGCGGAGCTCAGATGGAGCCAGAGATACCCAAAATGTGTTACAGTAATCGACGGCCTGCCTAATTAATGCCCTGTAGGCGGAGTTTTAGCAACACATTTAGATTTTTTGAGGGAAGTACTACTTCACTGGACAGGAGGTGGTGCAGCGAGTGTTCAATGTGACTCTGCTTTCCTATTTTTACGAACCTAACTCTAAACGGATTGCGAGTCGCATTATACTGAATCTAATAGCGTCGGCACATAAAGCATGTAACAGCAAGTTTCATCTGAGTACGACTCCCTCACCCAATGGCCTTTTCGTTCAAGAATTCTGGTTGTTCGGACTGGGAACACTTAAGGAACCACATAGTACGCTCATACACAGTGGGTGTATGACGACGGCATCCAAGCCTCCAAATCGTCGATGTGTCGGTGGTCTCGCCCGCGAAACATGCCAGGAAATTGGAGATCATACAGGGGCCGTGAAACCACGTCTAGTTCATTCCATGCTCCGCCACTGTGCTTTAAGGGCGTTCCAGCCATTCCACGCCCGTTCATTAACATCCGTTGCAAGCGCGCGTGTCGCGTGCGGCTCCTTGGCACTTTGCCAAGTCCTTTAATTGCGCTCTCAAATACGAGTAAAACGCAACTTCTTGATGCGGACAACACTGGAGGAGGTGTTGGCATCAAATAAGAACATGAAGTGTATGACTGAGGTCAGAACTCAAAAGCGAACCTGTGCCACTTCTGCAAAATCCCTCGGAGCGCGTATTTCCCCACGAAACATCCTATATTAATAATCCGCTAAAGTTGCTGTTGGTGTGTGTGGTATGTGGGTGTGTGTGTTGTTGACCGAAATTCATAACTTCCTTGCAAAGAGCGGCACGAGCGCTCAATACCTGATAAGTGATGTAGGGGATCGGACAGGAACACTATTGTTAGGTGGCAGGAACTGATAAGATCTGATAAGATACCACAGGGGGTCTTAGAAGGGGAGGGTCACCAAATTCATAGCGTCGGCCAGAGTAACGACCGGACGTTGGATCCAAGTAGCAACATAGGGGGCAGGATGGGAACATTATTGGTGGGTGGCAGGAAGTGATAACCGCTGATAAGATACCCATGAAATAAGACCAATCAAAAAAGAGTGGGTTTAGAGCCAAACCCTATGGAACACCCAGGGCCAGAGCTAAAAGCGCCTGCGCGCTTCTGAATCCAAGTAGAGAGATAGGGGACAGGATGGGAACATTTTCGGTGGGTGGCGGAACTGATAAGAGCTGATAAGATAGCACAGGGGGTTCTAGAAGGGGAGGGTCACCAAGTTACATAGGCACGACGGCCAGCAGCACACGACCGGGACCTTGGATTCCAAAGTAGTAAGACAGGGGGATGGGAACATTATTGGTGGGTGGCAGGCAGTGATAACAGCTGATAAGATACCATAATAGGCCTTACAAAAGGAAGCTCAACAACATTATACAATTGCGCCACAGCGACGGTAAGGTGTCGTGTCCGCGATAGGGGGCAGGATGGGATTCATCGGTGGGTGGCAGGACGTTATAACAGGATAGGACACAACAGCCTTTAACAGCAGACCGGAGTCGTAGCATACCGAACTAACGCCCTCCAGCAAGTGATTCAGACGTTTTTAGCTAACATGGTGGGAGACTTTGGCGACAAGAGGCATGTTGTGATACTGCTCCTGACAAGGGCTTAGAGTTAATATCTGTTCCCCTCCCTACTCTGCTTGCGATTGAGCTTCACCACTGTGTGTCCAGGAATCGATGAGCAAAGGCTTGGTGAGCCAGGCACTTTCTATCCTTGAGCTATATAGACCAAATTGATTCAACCGCTAAACTCTAAAGATTCTTCCAAAAGTAAAAGCTTAAAGATGTTTGTCAGTGAGGAGTGATAAGGGCCACCAGCAGACGGACTGAAAGCTGCTCAGCGGAAACGCTAGGAAATAAGTAGCTTCCACCAAGACTTGGATAATGTTATTACCCAGCCCGAACCTTCTTTCAACGCGCTAAGTGCCCGTATTTCTCATCAATATGGTGGTGTTTTTTAGAACGCGATAAAGCATCAAACATCTGGCCACAATGTTACATTTAAAAGGTCGAATACTGGTGGGCAGCTAAGAAGTACTTTGTAGCACTGAATCAAGCAGTTGTTATGGTCAGCCACAGAAATTCTCTATCAGCAATCCAGCCACCCTCGGCCGGACGCGCGCCGCAGGTAGTGTGGTGCGTCAATACGTCCAAAAACTGGGGTTTGAATAATAAAACGGCACACCGTTATTTTGATACAAGCAACACGCAATTCCTTAGACTGCGAATAAAATTTTAAGGGTGTTGCCTCATGCTCTCTCAACCAAATCCCATGTAGCACCAGGAGATGAAGAGTGACAACGGCTAGAAATGAAGCCACAGCGACAATCTGTAAATGTAAACAAAACAAAAATGAAAAAAATCAAGGAAGGCAAATTAGATAAACTGGCCTGTAAATTTCTACGATCCGGCGCCAAAGCCATAGAAATACTTAGAACAAACGAGTGGGACGCTTGGGCTGTTTTTATTTTCATGCTTTTGTGGGAATGCGCGGCCCTTGATGGATACTGCAGATTGCAGGCCGAGCTGCTCTTGAGTTCTGGCCCTCGTCATCATCTTCTGTTCTTATTTTGTAGCACCTCCAATGTTATCCGCATCAGGAAATTGCGTTTTACTCGTATTTGAGAGCGCAATTAAAGGACTTGGCAAAGTGCCAAGGAGCCGCACGCGACACGCGCGCTTGCAACGGATGTTATGAACGGCGGGAATCTGCGCCGTAAAAAGGCAGTGGGCGGAGCATGGAAGAATTAGCGTGTTTCACGGCCCTGTATCTCCATTCCCGGGCATGTTTGGGCGGGGGGACTCGCAACGAACACATCTGACATCTGGGGGCTGGTAAGTCTCATACAGCCCCTATCATGTGTATGAGCGTACCATGTGTCTGCTGTCAGTCTGACAAGGGAGTGTTTCAGGTCATGACGCGCTTTTGGAAATGGTTTGTTGCTTGTTGTAGGGGTCCATACAAGGGTCACAAAAATGGGTTTCATTTTTGCTATGCGTTTCTGGGTAGGTCAAAAACTGAGTGAAAAGGAATTTGACAAGAATCCGGATTTACAAACCTTAACTGCGGCTCCATTCTGCCTTTTGAACTTCGAAAGCAGCAATAGTTATGTTGGTCACCGAAATTAGGCCTCAAAATATGTTCGACCTTAAAGTCCAAAATGTAATATTATGTGGTTAACAACTTGGCATGCCACCGACGCTCCCAAGCGTGATGTTTTATTTGTCAGCGCCTCCATCCATGATCATTTGCTTCGATCAGAGTCCCAACTACGTAGCGGATAGCATGATGGGTTCTGGCTATGGCACGGACAATCGGACTCCGCCGTTCAGATCCTCATTGGCTGGCACAAGTTTTGAATCTGTCTATCAACGGCACAGAACTTGAACATTCCGAAGCTAAGGTGTTCCCACACGATTGCTGTTTTGTAAGGTTGTCACTCTAGGACAAAGCCATAGGACAGTCTGGCCATTGTGCAGTGATGCATATCATTGTACCTCGTTTTGACGCAGTGAACTCGAAAACTATTAGGTTGTTCCGGCAAAGTTCTCTAGCGTTTTGGGGTGTATTCACCAACATTGAACGCCATGGCTAACTTTTTTAATACTCAATCCGGACTTTAGTCCGAAAATAGGCAACATGTCATTAGCACCACTGTTGCCAATGTCACAGCAGCGCAGAAACCTTCCGAATCAAAATGAAAAACTGGTGGTCGAAAATCACAAATCACTAAGGCTTTTTTGCCTGGTCCTGATTGATGAAGTATTTTCCAGCAAGGGAGTTCTGAAAATGTTAGAAAAGGTGATAGTCGGTTGGCGAAAGGTCTGAAGAATATGGCGGTTGAGGTAGAACTTCAACCCCCAATTCGTTCAATTTATGGATAGTGATTTGTGAAACGTGTGGGCGGGCGTTGTCATGCAAAGAGATGGCAAGACTTTTTCTTTTCGATAAAGCTGCTTGGCTCATCTGACAAAATTTTCGGTACAATTCGTCGATTTCTTCACAGTAGGGTTCTGCTGTGATGGTTTGGCCTGGTGAAAAAAGTTATAGTGGATCACACCAGCCGATGACCACAAGCCGTGACCAGAATCTTTTTTTCGTGAGGGTTCGGCTTTGAAAATTACCTCAAGCGTGGTCGCCTAAATCTCCGAAAGCCAACCACTCCGGAACGTCTCCTGTTATCATACATGACCCATTTTCATCAGGTGACAATTCGGCCCAAAAACAGGTCGTTTCTGCTGCGCAAAAGCAATGCAGAAGGAACCTCGAGACGTGCCGATTCCTGCCGGTCACTCCGATTGTGGGGCACCCAATTGTCGAGTTTTTCACCTTCCCAATGCGTTCCAGACCATCTGCAACAGTGGATTTGCCAAGGCCTACTCTTCTGCTATCTCTCGAACTGTTTGGGATGGGTCAGCCTTCAAAATCCCCTAAAATCCTCGTCAATATTGCTTTAGGTCGACCGCTATGAGGTTCACCTTCAAGGCTGAAATCTCCAGAACGAAATTTGTTGAGCCATTGCCGCACAGTGCTTTCTCTAGCACTATTGGGCCCCCACACCTGGTTAATTTGTTGAGCTGTTTCGATTGCGGATTGCCCCAATTTATAGTCGAAGAAAAAAATCGTCCGAAGTGCTCTTTTCACATGCTTGAAAAAATCTTGAAAAAGGGGTTAGTCGAAGCAATGGTGAAACGGCAATTATACCATCAGATAGCGCAAGAAATTCTCTACAGGATGTGCTAGGAGAAAGCGAAGGCAAATTGGTTTTCAAATCCAGCATGAATGTACAAAAATGGAGTGCCACAAAACGCATGAAAACTTACCGAGCAATCCTAATACCCTTTGAAATTTGTGAACGACTCTCTGAGCGGCCTATATGGTCTCTGTCCTTCGCTATTATTTTTCTTCTTGGCGGGTGGGCTGCGCACGTAGAATTGGCACCGCATAGCGCCGACTCACAGCTCTCTCCGTTGACCGAATAGATATGATAGTTCGTCGTTCAGGGGCAAATACCCCGGAGAAACGTCACCTGAAGGTAATCCCGAGGCTTCTGAGCTCAACTTCGAAGAAAAGGGCCACGGTAGCAGATATCACGCCTGGCACCCCGCCGGTGATAGCCGAATACTCCCGCCCTAGCAATAGTGGTTGAGACTGGTCTTTGCACGAAATAACCTTCAGTCATGTCTTTTCGGCAAAGAACAAACCGGGCTCGACTTGTATGGCCGCTTGCAACCATTGTCCTGTCACTGTCTAGTAAAATACCATCCCATGACCAGCAATCCCATCGGTGGACCCGCCTGTGCCAAATGTCCCTAGGAATGGTCCCACATGATTTCGAGTAAGGTGGAAAAGTCAGACTCTGCTAGAATCAGCCCAGGGGTAATCCAACCCGCTGAACATAAATGTGATGGTATTTCATTGCAATAACCCTTCTGACATGAACTACGAGGGGCAGCACAAGCACGCTTTCTGGCCACAATGTGGCCACAAGTATATGCCTTCAAATGGCATATACTTGACTTATTTCTACTGCCAGACACACAGGCACGCGAATGAATGGAAAGCTGAAAAATGCAAAACATTTCCCGCGAGGAGGACAAAGTGTCCCCCCTTGCCGTGCCATCCAGAACCCGTCGTGTTATCCACTGCGCCATCCGATCCGTTTGCAGTGGTGGTGAAGGGTTTGCTGACAAAAACATCACTCTTGCGTCGGTGCATGCCAAGTGTGTTACCACATGATACTTACATTTTGACTTTAATCGAACCTATTTTGAGGCCTTATCAGTGACCAACCACATAAAGCTATGGCATGATGTGCTCGAAGTTACAAGCAGAAAGAGCCATTAGGTTGTTATACCGGCCATTCTGTCAAATTCTTATCTCACTCCGTTTTGACCTACCCAGCAAACGCATAGCAAAATGAAACCCTTTTGGACTGTGTATGTACACCTAAAAAAGCAACAAACCATTTCCAAAGAAGCGTAGTCCAGGAACCTGAACAACACCTCCCTGTGAGGTTGTTCCGTGGCCCTGAACAGTCACCACTTTACTGTTGGCCCGCACCTTTTGGCAGCCAATAGCAATGTCACCGCCTATCTACAAGGTCGAGCTTTTTGTATGCTGGGCTTATTTGATTAATCCTATTACTATGCATTAATTCTCATTGTGCCGCCTCCAACCGTAGGAGCACTCTGAGATCTGCAGCTTGCTGAGACTGCGTTAGGCGGGAAGAGCAACGTCACTTACTCCCAAAGACCAACTGCACTTATTTCCGGAGTAATTTCGACAATGAATTTTGATAATCGTGATTCGAGGCTGAGGCTACCCTGTCATGCAGCTTTTTTATCGGATTTGGCGAAGAAGATGGTTGCGCCAGGTTGCGGCAAATTTAGGCCAGACAGCCCAAATTCGTTCGTCAAGTCGACGTTCTGATTAATCCTTACGGCGGAGTTTAGCAAACATTTAGATTTTTTAGGAAGTACTACTTCACTGGACAGAAGAGTGCTGCGAGCAGTGTCAATACCTCGTTTATGTTCCTATTTTACGGCCTACATCGGCCGCAGTTAGTCGACGGAGGGGGGGGGGCATTTTGCACTTTCGCTCCTCCCATCCACGTGGCACTTCCGCTCCTCCCATCCACGTAGTACTTTCGCTCCGGCCCTAGTTCCGGTTTACAAGTCTCGCTGTGGACAAACCTATTACTCCTTGTAAAACTGGAGCAAGCACGTCAAGTCATGCTAAACCTGTCAACTCTTGTAAGCTCATGGAAAAGTTAACGAAATGGCTTTTTTATGAGTACTTCAAATATATTGGGCTAGGAGAACCCCTAGGCGTACACAAACAAATAACTACATGCTAATTACTTCATTGGAAGGCAAAGAACAACAGAAAGGTACAATAGCAATCAGTTTTTCATGGATACTTATTGGCAATCGCTTGCCACAACAAAAAGAACCCGACTCTTTTGCCCGTTGCCATTTCCATACCGCCTCAATAAAATGCTTATCCCATAGTTTCCCGCTTAGCCCATTCTTCTTCTTTACCGCTCTTTTGATATGAGACCACACCGATTCAATGCTTTGAGTGTGAACGCCATACAAGATCACAAAGTTGAGCGCGTGATTTACAGTGCTATGTATGAAACCAATATTTCCTAAGTTTCCGTACCCTCGCCAAGAGTCTGTCCATATGGTGGTCCCTGGTAAAACATTTCGTAGCATTATTCCATCTAGAGTTGAACTGTCTCTGCTGCTGACGATTTCCAGAAACATCTTCTTGGAACCGACTTCAATTCCCCCTACTAACCATGAGTTTCGTACTAACCTCCCTCGGTTGAATTTTCGCTTCACAATATAGGTTTCGTCAACCTGCACAATCTTTCCTGGTCCTCCTATTTTATAACATCTCTGACAGCAGAAAGAAATTCCCAAACAAGACGGCCTTGAACGCTGTCGCAGCCTTACTATTCCGTTGAACCAAACAATTCAACCCCGCCACCGAACGCCCGCTCTCCTTCCTTTTACCCTTATGCATATTTACGAACAAGTAAACGAGCGCAAAAATAGAGTTATCCGGCCTCGCCTTCAGCGTCTTTCAAAAAAAATGTATCCTGAGATCATTAGAAGATACATTACTATCCTTGAAGTTAGCCAGTCTTCCGTCTGATTCCAGGCTTACGACAAGATGCACGATTGCACTCAAACTTCTTTCGAATGTCGTTCTCTTGATCGCCTTTTCCAGACTGGTTGGTGATGGTGCGGGGCCAATTGCAGTTAGGACATCGTCGTTCACGCCAAAGAAGTCCACAATCTCGGTGGGGAGAAATCGAGTCGAATTCAATCGTCTGACATCGCTGCGAATCGCTCGGCCAGTCCGTGTTAATTAGGAAACTCACGCCAGCCGATTTTAACCCATTGCGTACCGCGTGCTGCACCATGTGCAGCACGCCCGTTTGCCTCTGTATGGCCGCGTGCTACACATGGTGCAGCACGCTTGTTTGAACTTATTTAGCATTACTAGATACTCCAAGTAGCTGTCAGTATATTTGTGAAGTCTTCCGGAAAGAAATGTATGTGTGGGAAATTGCGGAACCGAACTAGAGCTGAGTTATCGAAATTTTTCGGGAAATTCTTCAGCTACTATATCCTTTGTTTATTTCTTAGTAACCAGTCAGTTAAAATTCTGGCTGTGACTCCACTAAAAATTCGCAAAATAGCTAAAGCTGAACAATTTAATAAAACAATATTACGTTCCTGTTTCCAATCCTTTTGAATTTATTAACCTTTTTGTCAATTTTCGCATGTTTTTAGCCCATCACGTTTATCACGTAATGGTATCCAGTTTTACTTATCACAGTCATGCATACAAGTGTAATGTATAATACGAAGTAGATGCATTATTTTTATGTCATATGTATTAAAATCATATGCATAAAAATCTTTTTTTTATACCTCGCGCGCGCCATTGAGTCGCGTCGTACAAAAAGACGTCGGCCGTTTCGTTTCCGCGAACGCCGCGGTACGCAATGTCTAAACCTGCCAGTTGTCAACGCACCACCTATCTGAAAGAAGCAAGGGGAAATAGGGCCGGCAGAAACGGAACGGCTACGAAGAAACAACTTAGGCCCTTCCGTTCACGATCGACAAAGAACAAAGAATGCGTACATCAGACCTCCGTCCGTAACTTACCAAGCTAGTACCGGTGAAGCGTTCAAGCCCTAGCACGTTTCTGCGCACACTTCGTCGCACCAAAGCACCATTCCTCCAACTGTAGATTTGTTTACCAGTTCTCATCATTACGGACTGCATTGCGCGTATCACCCAGCTAGGACAGTGACGCACACTGTTTGAAGCCGTTCTACAGCCTTTTCGTGAAACTCTATACACAAAAAGTGGTAGAGCAACGAGTCCTCACGAAGGATATAATGCGACGATAATGTCACTTTCCTGTTCAAGATTATGCACCCGAACGGTGGCGGCACGACCGGCGCCAGAACGCAAGCCGCACTGACCCTCCCCGCAGTCTCGTAGATGATGATGGCAGAATACTCTATGAAAACAAATGATTATAAACGAGAATAAACCGAGAAGAAGACTAGTAAAAATGAAGCTTACGCTATTCCAACGCTTTACAAGTGTTGACAGGTAATCTTTACAAGGATTGACAGGTGGACTAATAAACTATTCTGCCACTATTATGCTTTCTGTGTCCTAACAACAAAGATTCTCACAGAGTGTTCATTGTGGCTTTGCACGTGCGATGAGGCAGCGGGAGCTACCACCGTGGATGCGCGAAAAGTGCAAAAGGCCCCCCGGTACGACTAACTGCGCCCGGCCTACTCTAAACGATTGAGTCTCATTATACTGAATCTAATAGCGTCGCATAAGCATGTAACCAAAGTTTCATTGAGTACGACCCCCTCCCCCTCCCCTCAATGGGATTTCGCTTCCAAGAATTCGGTTGTTTCGACTGGGAACACTTAAAGATAATTTACACGATTATGTATTGCGGGTGACGGATCTCTAGTAATGAACCAGTAGACGTCAGAAGGGAAGGAACTAAAAGATACCCCTGAAGGTAACAGCAGTCAAATAACCCCATTGTACAGCCTACGAGTACGAGTTCTTCGGACTTTCTGACGACTCGATACCCTGCAACCTCACGTAGGACTGCGGTGAGCAATGAACGACGAGCTATTGCCAGCGATATTGCATAACTCAAGCGGCGTCATGTGAGGTGGACGTCTACTGCTTGCTTTTTTCCTGGAAAGGTAGCCAAAGAAAACAAAACAACTCGGGAGCTCGTGAAATTCTCGACAAGTTGATACTGTTCGACGACAATATTGGAATCGTCTTACGACGCTCCAGGCAACAGAATGCCTACATGTGATTCACCATGTAAGTCGTTGCCTTGCAGACTGGAATGATCAAGAGTCACGTGTCTGCGGCCGCTTTATCTTGTCCTTTCAAAACAAGGGATCGAGGAAGAAGGTACACTCTGCGAGTGCGGATCTGGATGCCAAATGCGTGGAGGCAATTCGCGGATCACCTGAGCGCGGCAGGTGGCTGTGAACAGTTCAATCCCAACAAACGTACACTGGGAATGAGGCTAATCTCGTCCAGAAAGAACTAATGTGAATTGGAGCTGGAAGCTGCCCAGAAGAGAAGGGCGATTGAAGAATTCAATTATTCACTCGATTTGTATTCAATATATGACAGAAACTTCGCTAATTGAAGTTCTATTTCTTTCCATTCCACGTCTCCTTATGTGACGATAATTTATGCAACAACACACTGCAAAAGCATGAAAGCTTCTTGCTATAGAAAGAATTCATAAGTGAGCGTATATAAGCCGAGCTCCGGACCAACCGTATTGTCTTCGATAAAGCCTCACGAGCAGGCTCCCCTTTTCTAACACGTTGATGACATTATGAGCCACCGGTGGCT
>MU930504.1:1211-16837 GCA_036418165.1 Cooperia oncophora
GAGTGACAGTCGCTGCCTTAGGCAGCGTTCAGACTTCGCGACGGCAGCGCTTCGGTCGCGCGTTCGACGCGATCGATGCAGTCGAAAGCATGCGCATCGATCGCGTCAAACGCGCGACCGAAGCGCTGTCGTCGCGAAGTTTGAACGCTGCCTTATACCAAAATTCGAGCGCGGAATTTTTGACGGCATGAGGAGAATAAACCTCAACTAGGGATTCACTTACGGTCTCGGATATCCGAGGGAAGGCTGGTTCGTTGCGGATGCAACGGAGTGTCAAGGAGTGGGGGAGTGAGTATGGAGCGACACCAGCCTATTTTCCATCAGTTGCCGCCAACTTCAACCTTGGTGGAGAACCCAGCCTTCCCTCGGATATCCCAGTATCCGCAGCGAACCAGGCTCCGAACGCGCACGGGTTCACAGTCACAATCAAAAGCAGTCTAAGTAGGATGTCATTCGACGCTGCCTGATTCCCCATTGACGCGTCAGTTGTAGTGGTAACTAGATGCCCGTCCTGTGCAAGGTAACTTTCTTAAGCTCCTCCATGTTTTTCTATGATTGTTCCTACTTTTTACGATACTGGGCAGCACATACCAGTGATGAAGGTTTGTGAGCCACAGATGCGTAGAAATGGCGATTTTAGGGGATGAACAGCATTTTCGAAAAACCTTCGCGATTTGAGGGAATCCTTTTTGGCATTCTCGACATTTCATGAGGCTTTTCCTCGCTGTGAAGCTGCTAAGCACTTTGGCTGCGTTCACACTTGCGGCAGCGTCCATCAGCGTCTACCAGCGGCTACTAGCTTCCGAGCGTCTGGCAGCGTCAGCGACTAGGAAAGTATAGATATCGATCTAGCGTCTGCCAGCGTTCACCAGCGACCGACAGTCGAAAGTATGGAGAGGTAGGAAAGTAGCAAACAACTGGATTAGGCGCGAATTTGCGGCGTGTGCAACAGCACCGCAGAACAAACAACACAACGCACAGAACTATGCAATGTGCGGAGTGGTGTAGTTGTCCGTTGCGGTTGCACACGCAGTTGTCCGTTGCGGCCGCACAACGACGCCCAATCCACCCTTTTGCTACCTACTTTTCGCTTATTCTATACTCCTGGTCGCTGATGTATGCTGGTGGACGCTGGCAGGCACTAGACGATATTTATACTTCCCTAGCCCTCGAAACGCTGGCTGACGCTATTGGCTGCTGGCAGATTGATCAATATCTAAACTTTCCTGAACGCTGAGGCTGCAGAACGCTCGGAACTCTAGTGACGCTGGTAGACGCTGGTGGACGCTGCCGCAAAGTATGAACCAGCCCTACATTCCGTCTTTGAGTGCCAAGCTTGCAACTTATAACTTGCTCTCGCGGACGGTTTCTCTAGTGAATATGCTGGAAGACCTTTTCGCTCCGCAACTTTTGTTAATAACGACAAAACACTCTTATTATTGTTCAGAGAACGCTTGATCATATGAATTCCATTTTTGAGTTTCCGCGGTGAACGGCCTCCTTAGACTGATCTGGTTGCCTGTCGGACAGCAACATTGGTCAGAAATGACAGACAATTGATCCAGACTTGGAGAAGCTGTGAGAAGAGCCAAAAATCCATATGAACGCGACTTCAACGACAACTTACTTGATGGAGACGCAGAAGGAGTAGGATCTGAAATGAAGGTGCTCAAAATTCACGATGTGCTCCTCTACGAAAACTGAGCCTCAGTACGCCTTCTGAATGTCAGTTAACCACGGACGGGACATTCAAAGGACTTCTGGTGCAAAATCAACAGCGCCTTGACTGAACCATGAATATTTTAGTTCTATTGGCAAGGCAGTCTTGACTTTGCGCATGGCAGTCCTGTAAATGCCCCTTGCAGAGTTATTAGCTGAATCGAGTTATCTGATAAGAGACACCACGGCACTGCTAATGTTTCTACATTACTGCATTTGCTCGTCTTATCTGAGAAAGAGGGGGGAGGTGGTAAAAGGACCTTCCAGCATTGGTTTGTTCCATTTGGACCCCTCGCAAAAAAGCTGCTATGGTTTTTGGATGGGCCTTCAGCTGCTATGGTTTTTGGATGGGCCATTTCCCCTCATGGTCTGTACAATCTCCTTGGGAGGTTTACTCAAACCTTGCAGCTCCTAGAGCTGACTAGTGCCTATACCAGAATTTCTGTTCAGGAATTTATGCAGCGCCAGCACTTAGTAGGATTTGAAAAGAGCACAAAGCAATCAGAGCAGCTTAAAACGATTGTGCGTCTCTTCACTCAGCGTTCCTGTGTACTCAACTTGCTGGCTATGACTTCTCGCTGTAGTCACAATGTTTCCTATTCATGATGTAGCTGGTAGAAAGGTGAATCACACTTTTTTCGACAAGGCAATCGCAACAAGTCAAACGAAAACTCACTTTGGGAACCCTGAACTTGACTCACTTCTGAAATTTACAACTCGATAGTTACGGAAACTCTTGTAAAACTTTTAGTAAAATAGTACGTGATGATACAGCTGGTACCCTCCGTATCGCCCTATACTCTCTACCGGCAGTCTGCTGCCCTCCTATCTCCCCATGCTATACTAGCTGTCTGCTACCCTCCTATCGCCCCATGCTCTCCACTCCTGGACGCTGCTGGTTGCTGGTGGACGCTGGTAGACGCTGCTGGTCGCTAGATCGATACCTATACTTCCCTAGCCCTCGAGACGCTGTTGGTCGCTGTTAGACGTGATGGTCGCTGGTGGACGCTGGTAGGCGCTAGATCGATATCTGCACTTTCCGAGTAGCTGACGCTGCCAGACGCCGGAAGATAGTAGCCGCAGGTGGACGCTGCTGGCTGGTTGACGCTACCGCAAAGTACGAACGCAGCCATTGGCATCTTGCACATCATGAATTTTCTGACTCTAGATTCGTACAAGTGTGTTTGTCACGAAGTCTATAGCACGCATCCCGAACAGTGGAGACTTGGTTCTTACAAATGATGTGGGGTAGGGATGGGGCATAGATGTTAGAGTAACGGGTAGGAACGGGGACATCGATGGTAAGTTACAGGAAGTGATAGCGACTAATAAGAGCTGATAACCGGCGGTTCAGACATGCATGTATCTCTTGGCAGTGGAGTACATTGTATTCCTGTCCCTTTGCCGGTAAACACTGCGTGTTATACCGCTAAACTGTCTGGGGTTCGATGGAAGTTGCTTACCACTAGAGCGGTCTGATTAGTAGTGATAAGTGGCTTCGTCACTACTACTGTAGTCCTTGTTACCATTACTGTAACTATCTTTCGCTGACGGCGCTAAAAGAGCTATAAGAGAGGCCTCAATGCTGCAAAGGAAAACTCACTAGGTCGGAGGGTATATTTGAGCAACTACGGAGGAATTCTTCAGAGCCGACTCACAGAAGGGAGCAGGAGAAAGGGGGGCGTGGGCAACGGTTGTAATGAAAAGAGGTCAGGGTGAGTATCTTCTGTTCCTTTTAGCCTATTGTCTCTAAACAAGTCTCGATTTCCTCTCATGTCTGTAAGCTACACATCGGGAACGCTATCGTTCAAATACCGTGTCCCTTGGACTACCCTTTCGGGGACCCTCGCCCAGTTTCTCGCATCCCGAGAGACGAACCAGCTAATTCTTTTCTTGTGAGCTTCTATGAACAGGCTGAGTCCGGGGGTGGGGGCCGTTGGTCGCTTTGGTGTTCGCAGGACGTCTCGCCAGGAACTATTCCTCAAATTCACGTCCACAATCAGTGGTGGTGAGGGGATTACATACCAGTGAAAATGTAGGAAATGCATCCTCGATAGTGAGTGGAAGAAAGAAGAGTCTTCCGTCCTACATAAGACTCCTGTCGGGTTGGTGCGGGCACAAGATGAAGTGAATTTAAGCTTGGACGAGTTCCCCTGTTGGTATCACTACGGTATAAGCTCTTTTCCTTATCACCTCACTCTTAACATTCGGAATGGAACAGGGTAGAAGAGGACAACTGTAGCACTAAGAAGCCTCTAGAAATGAACGTTGGGTGCGGTTTCGGGCAGGGGCGGGGTATTACCTTCGTCGTTACCAGGTGGGGTCATTATCACATGTTTTTGAGCCGTGAAATAGCTACACCCTTTATGCTTATGGTCACGACTCCCATGCTCAACAGACCCGCACCATCAGTGGGGATGTCATGATAATTCTAGTAATCTTCTATGGAATTTCCTTGATTTGTTTCACAACTTCAAGCAAACAAAGATGAAAAGAAAGGCGCCGACGCTTTTTTTGGAACATTCAGGAGAGTTCATGTCCCGGAGCTGATGATAAGACCGCGATGTTTGACTGGACTCGAGCGAGAGATGGAGAGCTGAAGGAAAGCAAAGGCAGTGGTGACTTCCGGCGATCAACGACGAGATGAAGCGAATATGTGATTAGATTTGGACCCAACGACGAGATGCACAGGGTCCATTGTAACTAAAAGAAGCTAAACGATTGCAGCGTTGATCGCATTCCATTCCACAGTAGAAAGTTCTACCTGTATCCGGACCAATTGGCTTCGGGGTCATAGTGACGCTCACAAACCCTTTCACATCGGCCCAAATATGGATGCACATGGATAACAGCTTTGAGAAACTACTTTCAACGCTCAACACACCATCACATGGCTGAGCGACCCATAAGATGAACGTTATGACTCACTTGATGGTGTACCCATTGAAAGGCTTGAGACGGTCGCTGAAATGGGAATTTGTCTGGAAGCGCCACACTATCTTTACTGCAGCAGTGCAACTTACGAGGTTTCGGTGCCTTGTTCGCAGACATTACGTCACCACTTACAAGTTATGTTTGGGCCAGAATGAGTGCTTCCTCTGAGGTACTGTCGTAAACAGTATTGATAGCCGGGATGCTATCAGAGAATGATATCATTTTCCAGCGTATCCCACTGTGATAATCTGCGTTTCGAGAGAAGAGTGATAAATGTGCGGTTGGCTGCATTGCTGTCATCTCAGCCCACCATCGCTTTGTGGCAGCCAAACTTGCCAAAAATGATCCCCTCCCTCTGAAATGTCGCTCCTATCTGGCGCGAACTCCTTTTTCGCACCTTGCCCCATACCATTTACAAAAACTTTAAACAGTGCTTTTCTACGATTTTTGAGTTCACGCGTGGAGGTAGACACCCTCTGGTCAGCGTCTCTGAAATAATAGTGGCGTCATCCTCAACGGCGCGGGGGGGGGGGAGCGGGTGGGATTATGTGGACCGTAAAGCGCAGACAACTGGGAGAATCAACAATCAAAAATTACGGCGAAATATGTTCCCTGATCCCCGTGGTGTTTTTTACCCAAAGGATGAGGAACTCCGGAAAAAAAAACAAAAAAAATGCTAAAAGTACCAGTTTGGCTAACGCGCATACTGCGCGCATGGTTAAACCCATGGTACTGGTCACTGAAGGGGGGGGGTTTCTCTGCTGAGCACCACACTTGGCCCAATCCCCTTGTTTCGGAATACGGCCCATTTCATCGTGCGTCTCCCTTTTAATGACCTTGCCAATGACTGGGCTTATCACGTTTCTTGACAACACTCGCCATTCGTTGGAAATAGGAAAGCTTAGCGGTGAAAGAGTTTGGGGGTAATAACAGACGCAGAGTGAAATGTCCTCACATCCTAGTACATACCTTAAGCAGCTTTTGGGACTTTTACTTTTGTCGAAACTCGAGAGTTTAGCGGTCGAATCAATTCCTACTATATCGCTAAGGGATAGAAACATCTTGGCTCACTAAGCCTTTGCCCACAGTTTCTTTGGCCAAGGTGATGTGACCATATACGGACTCCTAAAAGCCCTTGTCGGACACGACCTGAACTTATCTCCCACTACTATTGTTACCTTACTTGCTGGGGGCAATTCTCCAGTGTGGCTACAACTATGCTGCGAATTTTTGGGGCTATCTTATCAGCTGTTATCACGTCCTGCCACCAACCAATAATGTTCCCATCTTGCCCACTATCTTACTCCTTGGAACCGAAGTCCTAGCGTCGCTGTGAAGCACGTTATCAAGTTGATGACCCTTCCCTTCTGAGCTCCTTATGTTATCTTGTCAGCCCTTATCGCTTCCTGCCACCCATCACTAATGTTCCCATCCTGCCCCCTATCTTACTGCTTGGAACCAACGTCCCGACGTTGCTGTGGCCGGCGCTATGAATTTAGTGGCCCTTCCCTTCTGAGGCTCCTTATGTTATCTTATCAGCTCTTATCACTTCCTGCCACCCATCACTGATGTTCCCATCCTGCCCCCTATCTTACTGCTTGGAACCAACGTCCCGACGTTGCTGTGGCCGGCGCTATGAATTTAGTGGCCCTTCCCTTCTAAGGCTCCTTATGTTATCTTATCAGCTCTTATCACTTCCTGCCACCTACCAATAGTGTTCCTGCCCGACCTCCTACATCACTTATCAGTTTGAGCGCACAATCGCTGTTTTGAAGGAAGTTATGAATTTCCGGTCAAACACATACAGACACACAAACATACATTCACACACACAACACACCAACAGACAAACTTAGCGGATTATATATAGTAGGATCTTATAGTTAGAGCTGTGGTCACAGCAGTATTCTTCGCAGAGGATAAAGGATAAAGTCATCGCCGTTGACCAATTCCGTGCACGCATTCCATGTCTAATCAGAATCGTAGGCGCTCAGTGAATGTGAGGTTGCCCATACAGTGACCTGAGGGATCAGCCGATAAATCAGTGTTCTCATCCTCCTAGACGCAACAAAATTAAAGACCCGTATGTCAACCAATAGAGCTGTTGGTTGGCGATATGTTCGAATCGATGTGGCCTCCATGAAATGGAGGGAATCCATAGGCATTCTCTGCGACAGGCCATGCTCGCGAATGCTCAAGTGCAAGAATGTACTTGGCAGAGGTGAAGTCTGCAATGCTCCACTGCATCGAGTGCAGGCTCATACACAAAGAACCATGAAAGGCAGCTCCACTCAGCTGAAGATGAGAATGCTGAGATGGACCTGCGGCTATACACAACCAGACAAATTCAGAAACGAGGACGCCAGGGCGGTCACGGCCCCGATCCAGCTAAAGGCGCGAGAGCAGCGACTAGGGTGGTGTTAGCACGTACTGAGGAGGCATGAGGACCACCCGATAATGAAAGCGCTGGACTTCGGAGTTCAGGGTAAGCCACCACGAGGAGCCCCAAAGAAAAGATGGAGGGACGTCGCTAAGAAGTAGCTCACTAAAGTGATTGCCATGAAGGTGCAGTAGATCGAAACACGTGGTGACGTCTGACCCTGCAACTATGCAGGACTAGCGCTAGGAAGTCCTAAGCTGAGCGGACAACTGTTGCACATGGTGCCCCTAACATTACGCCGAGGTGGCACATGACGACAGGTGAGGAACAGAGTTGGCGTCACTCTCTATTCTCCCCTCACCAGAAAGCCACCTCTCATCGGCTTACTTATGGTGCGTACACGGACCGGCACATTTAGTTTCACCGCGCACCTACGGTGCGTACACGGACCGGCACATTTAGTTTCACGCGCGGTTTCGGGGGTACTGCATAGACGGACGCGAATCCATGACGGGCGATATGGAGTTTCTAGGTCCTCTTAACACCCAAATTCAACAGACGGTTTGGACAACTCGAACGGGTTGGAGAACTCGTCCGTCGGGAGCGACGTCGCTCACCATAACCAGCGAGGCATACTACGGTTGCCTTGTCGGATGCCTATTGCAGCGACATCTTATTAGGGGTGGAGGGAATCATTGAACAGTGTTGATGATTCAAGGATATTTCGGTCTTCTGTCCGATGACGTAATAGTCAAATCACGGTTTACAAGGTCTTTCAGTCATTCACTGATTTATCGTTAAGACACACGCTTAAGTTGATATTTGTAAGTATTTTAGTCTTCTCTTGCTTTATGGTATCCACCTTCAGAAATTTTTGGATTCTCCTGGAAAACAGTCAGTGAATTGAACTTCAGAATTTTGTTAAAAGGCGAGAAGCATCGCTAAATGTAGGAGGATAGGCAAGCTGACCTTATTTATTCTTGATCTTCCCGTTTGCTTGTAATCTATACCACAGAGGTGGGCCGACGGTAGACGATGCTTTTTGCAAAACCTCTGCTCGCAAAGACACCGAATGTGCTGTTCAGTCAAGGCCAGTTTTCTGTGGCAGAACTAAATGCAGAACTATACCTTTGGAAGAGAATTTCATGGAAAAAAGTGGGGAAAATCCCGAAACATGGTGGCTAAGGGGGTGGGACGATTGGCCAGTTGACGGAGGATGCGGGCTCGTACCATGGGAGAGAGTTTCGAGGAGGAGGGAAGATCGTACTTTAAATTTTCCTCAGCGGCAGGGAGCGAACTAGGACTGCTTTCGCATGCTTGTTCCCAAAAAAGGTATCCAGGATGCAGAACGTCTACGAGCTTGCAAAACTCGCCACGCTGCCATTTTCTGACACGAGCACATGAGATCGTCCTACGACGCTGCAAGCGACGCAGGCGCTAAACGGCTGCGTCAATCGTTCTTTTGTAGCCAATAAAGTTAACTCTAAGTTAGTATGTTGTTTGATAACTGCTGTTTTACGCCGCAGTCATTCTCGTAATAAAGTTAATACCGTTAAAGGTCACACGTATCTGGCGTCTCCGTCTAACATTTTTAGTGACGGAAGTGGCACACTCTCTGAAAGTGCAAACCTTGCTTCCAAGTGCACGGAAGTATTTCGGGGACAACTATCACGTTAATTGTTTCGGGGACAACTATCACGTTAATTGTCTTGAAGGCAGGAATCGAACCTATAGTTGCTTACTCTTGCGACAAACGTCTGCCTTAATTTCTAACAGTTCATCTATGTTAGCTGGTGGCATCATTAAATTATTCCTTATTATCTCGAGATTCTGGTGGGTCGAAGAAAACCTGAAAAGCTTGAAAGTGTGTAAAAAAATATGAGAAAGTTCCATTTCCAGGTCCACAGCATTGCTATTACAAATGAAATTGTGATCTTCAGAACTGAAAATGACACACCTTCAGCTGTTTCTCAGTTAATGTTTGTTCATAAGGAGCTGGAGCCGATTTTTGTAGAGGATTTTGACGTGGATTTTGTGTCGCTACTTGAGCTTGAAGAGACGACATCAAGTCTGAGTAGTAGTACACGGTGAAGTCATCTACAGGTTTCCAGGTGCTGTTCATCTTGGAAGGATGGAGGGAATCCGCATTTTCGCTAGCTTCACTTGCTAGTTTCTGTTAAACTACCCTTCACACCTACCTGAGACCTGTAGACTCTTGTCAGATGTAAACGAAGCTTATGCCAGGTACATCTTCACAGGAATTCACAGGTCTTCACAGGAACTCTCAACAACGATCGGAGGGAACCAGCGAAATGTCCCCACCAAGCCGGACAGCGCCAGATTTTATCCTCACCAGCACACAAAAACACCGCGCACACACGTTCAAGATTGGAATTCGAATAGAGTTTGCTATTGCCCGATATGCAAAAACTCTTCTTTGCATAAGATGGGGCAGTCGCAGTCACAGGGAAGTGCTCCTCCACCTCTTGATTTTCGTGGTTGAGCAGAACGCCAACCGTCTATCAGAGGTTTAAACAGCCCCTGCTCTCACAATCATCCTCCATCCTTTAACACTTCGCCATCAGACTCCGCGCGCGTCGACGTGTCCTCTCATCCCGGAGTCTGAACGCTATTTTCCAATGGAACAGGGTATGTGGCAAGAAAATCGTAATTCGCCGCGCCAGTAGACGTCGCGTGCGATGTCGCGCCCTAACAACGATTTCAGGTGGTATTGGTCGAGAAGGACAATGTATGACTAAAAATAGACATAAGTGTCTACCATAATCTTCGCTTCATGAAGCCCGCGCTTCAATTGAAAGGGTAGTGCAAATCAAGGAAACGTCGCGCTTATTGCCGCGCGCGACGAAGCTACAACTTACGATTCTCTTGCCCGTCTCCCCTCAAAACAGGCGTTCTTTACAGGGGCAATTCGACTGTTTTCACTTTTTTCTTCGCTATCAACTTATTTATTGCCATGAATTCGTTTTCGAAGCTCCCCGTCCATAAATGGAGTCGCGGGTTCTGCCCATAACTGAGCGATTACAAACCTCTTTTCAGTGTCAGTCTGTGTGGGTGTCGGTGATGCTCTTGATGAAGCTTCCGTTAGTATCTTCCTCGTTGTTCTTGTCCGAAGAAGACGCTGAAGTCATGATAGATTTCTTGAGAAAAAAAAACCTTGCATCCACACTGTTTGAATCCCACTACTGCCACTCGCCTAAGAGGTTACGAGTAGCGACAATATCGCCCCTACCTTTTGTTGCATCCTACCTGAGCATTAGACTCAGGAAATACTGAGGGGAGGGGGGTGGGGTGGCGAGTAAAGTACTCGAATGAGATGAGTTTCATACTTGTGCGAGATTGTGACACCACAAAATAAGTACCCTCATGCGATTTCTTGTCAACTCATGCTCCATCTGTTTCGCTGGTGTCCAGGTGGTCGAGTATTCCTTTGAGGTATCAACTTTCCCACGGTAGATGGGTCGCCTAAATCAAAACTTTTGTTATTTGTCAGCTCAATCATGAAATCATCTTTCACCTAGTCATAAGGCAGCATTGGGCAGTATTGGAAATCGTATCGGCTAAGGGAAAATCCATAGGCAAGGAATTTGTCTGGGAGTATTTGAACAGGGCCACAACCATGTGGCACATAAGGCAGAGCAGAGTGCAGCATCGGGATGGGTAAAATGTGGTGACCCCCCCCTCACCCCAAAATAATTTCATTATCCAATGCGAGCACCCCCCCCCCCCCCTTTCCCCAATCCCTGCTACCATAGTCCGAATCCTCCAGCCTCCGTAGCAGTCTCCCAAATATTAAAAAGCTGGGGTGAAGCGGAAGGGGGAGGAGTGTGGAAGTCGTTCCCGATCAACTACCAAAACCAACCAACCAAAATTAACTATGAAAAATGTAACTTCACAGTAGTTCTGCGTGGTTCTGCTTCGCTACCAAGTAGGAAAATTTCCTCTCAATTTCAGTTAGGGTCCCTAGCGCTCGATTACGATCTTCAGCGCAAGCAATATAACCATCCCGATGGGATCCTCCTAATGGCACTGCATCCTGTGTCACAGGGAGCACCCCTCTCCCGTAACTTCAATGGAACCATCAGTAAATTTGTTGTAACATCTGGTCTCTCCATGCGTTCACATCTCTGAATATAATCCGGCCTAATCGCATCTCATTTATGTGAGCCTTTTTGCTCTCTTACTCTTTTAGGTGTGCCTTGATTAATACGGTGAATTCAGGTTTTCCCTTGCACGAGCATTGATGAGGATTATGACTGCAGACAATCTTTGGAGGTAGCATTACTTACCCTCGCACGCTTGTCATCTGCTTGATGGTATTACGCAAACTCGGAATACTTCCTTGTTGCATGACCAACGGCATGAAAAGCATGCTCATGTTGACATGGGATCTGAATATTTCTCACCTGGGAATGAAAATTCAGAAGAATGTGGCATAGCCGGGAGGTAAAACTTCAAAATAATATGGATAACTAGCAAGCAATCGTGTGGCAACATCCCAGCGAATTTTGTTGAAGGGCCCAATCTGTCGAAGTTAAATGCTCTACTCATCAAAAAGGGAAATTCCCTGTGATGGTGAGCTTCCCCATCTCGTTCACTAAAGGGCTCCTTCTCATTGGTCAGTTGCCGGCTTTGCTCCCGCGATTGACAGCGGCTATTTTAGCTCTCCCAATAGTCCCTCATGACCAAGCTTCGAGTGCGAATGCGACTGAACTACAGTCAGTCTCAAGCTGCCTCGGACGTCTCTGGGAGGCTAACAGCACTTTACAGTGCACAGCAGATTGCTATGTGAGCCAATTTGCATTCTGCGGCCATTTTCATTTTGCATCGAAGTGGAGAATGGGGTGCGTTTCGGATAACGTTAGATTGAAGGCGGATTTCCAGCCGTTTATAGTTACTTCTTCATTCAATTTACCTAGCCTCTTAAGAGCCGGAATTTATCACTATTCCTTCATTCAACTTACCTTGCCACTTTAGAGCCGGTACTCATCTTTATGTTTAATGTGATGTTGCAGTCTTTTGTTATTCCGTAAGTCGCTATGGTATTGCTGTCATTCCTGCAAGTCGAATGTTTGGTGACACCGGGAGAATCCAAACTAACATCCTCGCTAGGAACACGCAATGTCTGCAGCTCAGGAAAGTTTTAGCAGTTACACTGTATGAGCTACTATAAAGCTTACTTTAATTCGACGTCATTGTACAGCAACACCTGCTTATCAGCTGGTACATCAGTAGCGTCGGCGACAATACTTTTCAATTCTGCTACTCTACATAAAGGAGGAACCAAAATTTTTGCCTGAAAACCCATAGGCCGGTCCTTTCAACAGGTTCATTCTTATAATTCAATCTATAATCACAGTCAGTTAGGGCGGTGCCAGGAGGCATGGAACGAGCCCATCCAACGTTTCCAAACTCCTTGTTTTCTTGCTGAACCGGTTGCTTGGTAGAAAATTCAGCTGAGACGGGCTCACTCCATCTCTCTTGACATCGTCCCACTGATTGCGACGATATAAACTATGTACAGACACTAACAGTGGGTGGCACAGTGCCAATTACAACGGAGCCGAAGCAAATGTGAAGGAAATCCCCAGTAGCACTTTCTGGATGTGAGACTAACACGTACAGTGCAGTACCCCATGAAAGCAATCTGAATGACGGCACTCTGCTAGCTGCTTGAATGCAAGTGCTGTAATCTTGTTCTGTCTCCTTTGGTAGTGATTATACAGTTCAGTTCGCTGCCGACGGTTGGGCGTGTCAGGCGGGATGAGTTTGGCGCGGTGCCAAACCCGTTCTCCACCAGTTGTTGAAGCGAGCAAGTGATATGACTGTATCATATCGTTCGTATTACTCGTTTTCTACCACTTTTTGCGCATGCGCGCTTCAACAAGAAGGCAGAGAACGGCTTCTGACGGCATGACACACTCATACTGCCTGACACGCCCAATTGTCGGCAGCGAACTATCGGCAGCGAACTAGAGTACACATTTGATTAACCATCTCTCAGGCTGTATTCACACTTTACAGCGGCATCCACTAACGCCTACTATCGTCCACCAGCGACCATCAGCATCGACCAGCGACCAGGAGTACGGTATTGTGAAGCGGTACGGTGCGTTTGCGCACGCCTCAATTTCATGGCACCCAATTATTTGTCGGTTGCTAAGAAGCCTTTTCCATTCCGCTCTCGACTTTGGCTCAGAAAATGTCTTTGTGCCACCCCTTGTTAGCGTCGACATAATGCTGGAGGTGCGAGTCACTAATCTAATTTTTTGCTTTACTTAGTCCAGTGCTTCTGAAATGGCCCCCTCTGTACTGTACTGTATGCTTATCAGTTATTGCGATTGCGATCACTAGGGGGGAAAAAAGTCACTTTGCTTCATTGACTTTCGAGGCGCTATAAGTTACACTTTATAAATTCTGATCGGACATTTCTACCACCATATTAAAGAGCATATTAAATACTATTATGACACTCCGCCACAGCCTTCTGGAGGAGCGCCATCGAGAGATTCTGGCACGCGACCGCGATGTGGTGCCTGAGATCAGCGAGATAGTCGATTTCTCCGCCACCGTAGACCACCCTATTGAACTCCGCCCGAACCGGGTAATTGAGGGGACAATGCTGTAGCAGTACAAAGTTTCCAAGAAGGTACGGGCGACGACATGTGGGGAGGATATTCTTCTCGAGTTGCTCGATGTAACCGCCAGCGCTCACCTTCAGTCCGGGGTCCACGAAGAAAATATTGGTCTTTCCATTCCACGTCCGGTCCATACCATCAACCCGCGCCTTGGCGACTGTGGTGAAGATGATGTCCTAGACCGTGGCGACGTTGTCGGAGCTGCTCGATGTTGGAGGTCTCCAGATCTGGTCTCCAGGTAGCTATCCATGGGTGACTCCATACTAGAAGTTTCGCAGCTGTTTGGAGGTGACATGAATTCCAAAGGTCTTCTCCAGTCAGGCTGCGACTGGAGATGACTTCATATTTTGGTGTACATGAAGGTGATGGGCGAGAGCCAGCTCCTGCTTATCGAGGAACATCTTGGGTATCTTCCGCCCTGGTACTCGTATCCACGTCCTCTGTCTGGGCAGCGAAAACTTTGCTGATATGTGACTCGGTCGAAGTGACTTTTTTGCCCCCCCTGTATATGTCGTGGTGGATATGCCTATTTGAGCTGTTTTTCTCCCCAATTAACTCTTATAGACTCCGCATTCCTCTCAAAAACAAAACCAATGAGGCGGGAGAATTGAAGCTCCTTTCTAACAGCCACAGTCTTATTCGCTGCGGCTGCTTGGGCGTTTCGAAGGGTTAGGCTTGGCGCGACGCCACCTCGTTCTCCGAAAATTGTAGAAGCGGGGCAAGCAGCAACAATCGGTTGAGAAAGTGATGGTGCCATACCATACTCGGTCCCCTGACGCACCCTAGCAGCCCCAGCGGAGGGGTCTTTGAGGGGGTAGTTAGCTTTCAGTCTTTTTAG
This sequence comes from Cooperia oncophora, assembly GCA_036418165.1. Lineage (NCBI taxonomy): Eukaryota > Metazoa > Nematoda > Chromadorea > Rhabditida > Trichostrongylidae > Cooperia > Cooperia oncophora. The sequence goes on from MU930504.1 coordinate 15,739, forward strand.
AGAGAATCTGCCGCCTTGCCAAGACTGGTCGTAAACGCTGGTACAAAAAGCGATGAATGTCCTTCAAAAGTGCTCGAGAAACTCAGCATTCTCCAGACGTGCTTAGTGAATCGCATCTCAGGAAAACACAGAAATTGGATGACAGTAATTCACTCCTTGCACTCCTTCCATGATGCTGGTTACAGTTATTTCCAAGTAGTTCAGGAGACAACCGTTTTGAAGGAGGATCGAATCTGAGTGATCGACCAGATGAGCGCCCTGGAAGTTATTCATGAACAGAAGTATTGCAAGAAGCATTTATTGTGTGTGGGGCGTTGGTATTTAACGTGGAAAATTTGTGGACCAAGACGCTCTCTACACTTGTAGCCATCAAAAGGCTGTACCTTATCGCTAATGTCTGGTGGAGAATGCGCATGGTTTCTTTACGGTGGGTCAAGGATATAGTGAAAGAAGTGGCGGTGCTGGATGTTCCCCTCAAACTTCTTCTTCTGTTGACTTCATTCCCCCCATTCCTTACCACTCATTATCTTCTCTCAGCTTTCGACGAAGCAGAACACTCCCTTTGAAGAAAGCTCCAAGAACAGTTCACAGTGATTCGGAGTCAAAATGTGCCAAAGGAGTCCATCATTTCGAACGATTTGATAGCAATGTAACCTGAGTTTAAAGGCAGTTGGCACGATAAATATCCCCAAGACGAGTAGGATTAATACGCCTGGCAGGACGGAATTCCGCGACCCTGAGCAGGCGCTGCATAATGCCTTTTCCAAGGAAGGTGCCCTTATAAGGGCCCTATCAAGCCACAACATTCCGACCCAAACGCCCGCCACGCCCGCCCGCCCACAAATGGACGACCGTTCCTGACGCTCTATCGATTCATTTGCTAAGCAAATTATGAAGCGAAGGGATTGGTATGAAGCGGCCGTGATGCTGCATGCATACATGGGTACACATATGCAGCCGTATCTTCGGTAGCGGTGATTGGTAAGATGCCTACGGGAAACTCGTCCGAAATCGATTTTGAAGTCACTGAGAACGGAGCTCTTTCTTTGCAGGATTTGGACCGTTTCACTCCGTTCTTTCGCCATTTCCCCCATTATAT
>MU930510.1:0-12091 GCA_036418165.1 Cooperia oncophora
CTACCTCTGCCACTGAAACACCTAAGTGTTTTCCAAATGTGTAACTGTCATTCTCGTGTGAATTTCGCTCTAAACGATAACAGATGCAGTATAGAATGCTCATTTCGGCAGATATAGCATGACTATCAACCATACTGGGGCAGAGGTAATGTAGTTTTGAGTGGCACGCTTACCACCGCACAGTCCGGGGATCAAATCGCGAACCAGCTCTCGCCGAGCTTTCTATTCCCTCGTGCGGTAAATTGGTACCAGATTTGTCTGGGAGGATAAGAACACTGACTTGTACATCCACTAGCCCCGCAAGTCATTGTATGGGCCATATCGTACTCATTAAGTCACGATTCTGGATGCGTGCCGCATTCCGAAAAGGGATTTATCAGCGGTGAAGACTATTCTATATTTCTCTCGACCATACAGATAATTTCACTTTTTTCGACTACGAATTTATTTGTAAGTCTCTGTATTTTTGCCCAGCCCAACGGAAGATCCGTGCTATTGAGTTTAAAGCGATATCCCTCGAGTCACATTGCTGTCACGATCACCGCTGTAGAAACAAAGGGTGCCGTATTACGTAGTCGTCCTTTGAGAGCGAGACAATGTGGTAGAATCGTGTTAGTGGAGACCGAAGATCTCTGACTGTCGCCCAGTGATCTCTGTCTTAACGCGGGAACCCGTTGTGCGTTTGTCGCACCCGTCTGTCACGTTTAGGACAGATGTTGATGTCCAGGAATTCGTACGCACAGTGGTTCAGAGAACCTTTCAGAAGAGTGCATGTAAAGTGTTCGTCGACGATCAACCCGTTCTTTAATGCGTTATGGGTCGCGTCATGCGTTCCGCTGCCAGCTGTATTGGATGGGTCTTTGGATTTGTATATGGTGAATGGCAGAGCTCTGCCGATGTTTATATCATGTTTCCGTTCTTTGGGCAAGTTCGGCGTCACTCGCCTGGGAGGAACAAGGACCTGATCAGGACTGTAGGACGCTTCAATGAGACTTGTGGAGGCACCATCTGGCCGTATCGCTACTTCTCCTCCAAAGTCGTCATTTCAGGCCATCCTTTTTCCTTCTAGCTTATCTAATGTATGTTGCCGTACGTTTTCGGCGACGAGGGGGCCTTTTTGCCTTGTCGCTGCTTCACTAGATCCGATTTGCCAGTCTCACTCGGTTGAAACCTGTAAATTCTTGTGAAGCTGGGTAAGCTTGTAGAGTCACTATGGTAAAGGCGCAGTTTGGCGACGGGGGGGGGGGGGGGGGGGGATTTTGCTTCCCATTAATGTGTCGACCCATGGCCTTCTCTCGAGTTGACAAGTTTTACCACAATGAGCAGAAGGAGCTTAGCACAATGAGTAGATCAGCTTTACAAAAGTTCACGAATTACACCTGAGTGATAATTGTAAATCGGATGTAGTGAAGCAGTGGAAGTGTGAAATGCCCCCCGTCGCCGAACTGCGCTCCATGGTTAGACCTGTCAACTCTTGTGAGCCCATAAAATGGCTCTCTAGATGTGTAGACACGTCTATAAGAAGTAAAAGTGCGTCCCCCGTCGCCAAATTGCTCCCATCTTTTCTACTCTCATCCAGAGCCTCTAGTGCTGCTGCATTGAACCTCTTAATCGGTCCTGGAGTTGTTCGTACGCAGGCGATGGCACCATCCGACATTGGTCATGGTAATGGGCAGATGATAGCGTCTCTCGGTCGCCTGTTTTATGTTTGCAGTTCGCAAAATTCCCCCATGCCATGTCGAATTCACGTGAAAAATATCTGATCACTTTGCATTTCGTGAATCAGCGCTAAATGTGTTGATTCAGATAACAGGTTTTGCAAGAATTAAAGACCAAACGGGTTCAGCGAAGTGGGGCATCATTTTGGTTCGTGAACAAAGATTCATTCATGAGTTATGTTGGGCAAGGACAAGAGGTTGTTATTCGAGTACGGTATGGAGTATGCCTTTCCTTACTTTTTGTGCGAAATATCGTTCAGTGGTGGTTCTTGGCGTATTAGCAGTGCAATAAGGCGATTTTTGGGGGTGATACGCTTTTTTGAGGTGAACTTTGGAACAGACGAACGCTCAACGGTCGATTACATGAAAAACTGGTGCCCACGCCTAGGAAAACCACATTTCTCACCTGTTGTTTCTCTTTGCACGGTTCTCCATCGACTGCATTATTTGGGGTTTCTAGCCCAATTTTTTTTCATTTTTTCGGTCATATCTAACTTCGCTCTTCACTAGTATGGAACAATAGGGCTACTGTGACCTTCTGACTGAATAAGCTCTTGATCTGAGAGAAGACGGCTAAGAAGGGAAAGTTAGGCTGAGAGGGGCCACGAACTACTTCTTGTGCTGAACTGGCATTGATGTAACCCCTTTTCATATGCAAATCGGTTCATCTGCTCGGCAGCTACTTGCCCCACGGTCATAGAAATCCTCACTTCCTTTTCGGCAATATCCCAGTTTTGCGCGAGCAGCTCTCCCTCCAGTTTTCCCATCTCAGCAAATTCAGACGGACATCCTCCTCTCCGTAAGTCACAACCGCTTCTTCGCATCTTTTAGCCCAAAATTCTGTCCAAAATGGGAATATTCAAGACGTGACGCGCAAACAAGGCCCGTGACATCTCCTTGCTTCAAAGGCATAAGATACGATTATTTGGTGCTTGCTCAAAAGTAGTAGCACGGGTGCTATATAGTGGGGAAAATGACCAACAAGCGAAGTTAAAGAAAAAGCTGAAACCGTAAAAGTGAAAAAGCCTTTGAACAGCAATGGACGAGGCATTTCTGGACGAGTTCTGGAAAGAGTGCCAATGTCGATGTGACTATTCGGCCTTGTGGGTTGGCGGTCGCAATGGCCGTTCGGGTCGGCCCGATGCACCTTGGTTAGGGCCACTGTAATGTCTTTGGTTGGAGAGGACGCCCGTACAACGCTTTGCCCGAGACGAGTACTCATTTCGTGTTAGGCGTCTTTCCGTATACGCCGTGCCTATTTAATGTGCCACTTACTTTAAGAAAAATCTTGTGCAAAATTGTAAATTTCCGCAATTAGAAATGCCATCGCGAATACCCGCACATCACAGGGCGGAGCGGATTGCCAATTTGCCCATTTACGTTCATGGATGGACTACACCACTCATGATCAGCGTTCCTGCCTGCTGTTTCAGTCTGGCGTTGTATTCGGTTACGACGTAAGCTGGAATCATGTAGCGCGCGAGAAGAATAACCTCTGACTTTTTCCGTAAAGCGCTAGGGCATATTTGAGTACATTCTGATATGCAGTATCCGAAGATGCCTATAGAAGAAAAGATCGCATCTTAAAGACAGCTCCCGCGATAAAAGTCTCATGGATAGCTGCTTTCCAATTATGAAACAGTAGCTGATAAGTAATCTCCCAAAGAAGAAAACAGGCAAGAAGCGTCCTCCAGAACATAAACAAAATCGCTCCCTCACAGTCACACCTCCCTGCGGTCTCTGTGCAACCCCTAGCTCACAAATCTCTCTATCACATCTCGCAGTAGTTGATATCATCCAGTGCAAAAAAAAGAATACAAAAAGAAAACAACAAAAACGCAGAGGAAAAACTCTTGGAAGGAAAAAGGAATTTTATCAACGCGGTGTCTGAATTTGGGATTACGGTAGCGCACGTTTTGTGCGTCGAGGTTTTGCATCACGAAAATTGCGTCACTCGTGCTTTTTACGCGTTTCACCTCGCGAAATGAGTTGAATTGAATGTATATACCTCCAATGAGTAAACTGTAATAAAGGGGAGCAGAATTATCCATGGGCATTAGCAATGCCCGCCGCCCCGACTAAGAACAACTGAGTGGCCTCGTCGGAGGACATCTAGCAAGTAAGGCGGTCCAACTGAGCAGGCGTTAGAACTAGAACTTACAGCGGCTGTAGCTCGCTTCTCGCTCGCTGTGCAGACGAATAGAGTGGGACAGTCTCTAGCTTGGGGGCTGTACTACTTGCACAAGGAAGGACGACCATGTACTACTCGAGCGCGGGGGCTGTCTTTAAATGGCCATGAAGTTGTAATCCTTCCATGCGAGCTAGCCCAACCTTCCCTCACACACATTCAGTTTCAGAAGAGATTAAAATGAAAACCAAAACTTGCGTGATAATTTTCTCGTTACGTGCAATCCCCCACCTTAATTACATTGTGACTTGTGCTAGGGTTTTTGGAAAGACTCCAGAAGACAAAGGTTGCTATGAGACATGAGAAACAGGAAATCATTTCCAGATATGCCCAATCGTGGAGGGTTTTATGGACGACGTAATGAGGGACGGGATCGCAGGCCGCCATATCGTGACTCGGTTAGTGCCGCCGTTGATTGTTCTTTGTTTTATCCTATTCTCGTTCTGTCCTAATGTCTGCGACATTAAATGTGTTCTCTTCAGCCACTCAGAACAGAACAGACTCAGAACAGGTTTGTTTAAGGAATGGCACAGAAATGAAGCGCAACGAGACCGTCGATCTCCCAGGAACTTCCAGCCCCAACCTCCTCCCATCTACCCGTGAAAGAACGGCTAGGTGCGCACTGTTTGTTTACTCGCTATTGTATGAAGTGTCTGACTGTAATCGACTGATTGTTTTCTTTTATTTCGCATTGTTATTCTGTAAGACATCGTTGTAGTACTTCTCAATCCGGTACTTCTTGCTCTGATGTTTCTGTTCCGAAAATCGAGTAATTTGTATTTTGTGCGCCAGATTCATTGCATTACTATTTTGTTATTTAGTAGTAGAAATTGTATATTTTCATGTTCAAGTGCTCAAAGGCATAAGGCACGGTAACTTGGTGCTCTGTCTGAAATGGTAGCAGGGGTGCTATATAAAGGGAAAATGGCGAAAAAGCGAAGTGAAACGGTCAAAAACCTGCAAAAAAGTTTTGTTCTACACGACTCAGGAAGCAATTTCGGACGAGTTTCCCGTTGGCATCGTGCCAATAACCGCTACGGTAGATGCGGCTGCCTGTGAGTGCTGCTTGTGATCTATCCTTGCAGCACCGCAGCCGCTTCATGTCGATCCCTTCGCTTCGTATTGCACTTAGGAAATGAAGCGATACGAGCAGGACATTCCTGGGCGTCCGGGTCGGTATGCTGCAGCTTGATAGGACGCCATAGGGGTACCTTCCTTGGAAAAGCCCCCACTCGGAGCCCGCTCAGGGGCGCTGAAATCTGTCCTGCTAGGCGTATTAAACGCGTCTTGGAGATTTTTCGTCCCACTTGCCTTTAACGACTGTGACTTCGATTCACTGTGCCCATACCCATTATCTCGTTCTTTTTCTACCGCCTTTGATTATCGAATTTATTTCCATACCGTGTTTATCGGTATGGTGATAAGTGGCGCCTAGGTTCACAGTTCGCCTACACTGTGTTCCCTATATAAACCAAGAGTTCTCTAAAGGGTCACTTTGATAGCAGTTTGGTCAATTTCTCTCGTGTCTACTTTGATTTGTCTCTGAGCAGTCGATCGATCGCATTATGTTTTATACCCGGCGCTGAGAATTCCGGTTCCTTTCTAATTTGCCAAATTAATCAAATTGGGCTCAAACCAGTTACCTGTGTCACTACAGGTCACAGTGTTCTGCGCAACTCTATTGCGGTCATGTCCCATAACCCCCGCTGCCTGGCAGTCTGCATTCGATGACGTCTAGAAACGTTTAGAAGAGACGTGACCGATGTCTCATTTCTGCCACAACGGAGTCTCCGCTGGTCTTATCACAAATCTCATCGATGACAGAAGTTTCTAGTAAATGGAGGCGTTAGTTTAAATAGTCAACAATATGTTCCCGACATCCGATAGTGCTGTTGCTGCCGTTTATGTGTGCGACGCCGCCCCTATACACCGTCATAGGGAATGGAGACGATGGTGTGATGTGTCGGTCGCCGTTATCGCTCTGTGTCGTCACTCGTCTCACATTCTGTCCAGATCCGCTTCGATCAACATTCATTGTATCTCGGATGTTTTAATCACGCGATTCTGACGTCTCTAGGAAGTGTGCGTTCCACACATGGTGGGGGTTCCCAGGCACGCTTTTGTTTTCTTATCGACTTTTAATTGATTCCCATGCGTCGTTATCTCGAAGCTTTTTCTGCTCCTTATCAGAGCGCTTCCAGGGGACCTGCTGCTAGTAGCAGTTTTAAAAGTCGAGGATGAAGCTGGTGTCTGTTTAAAAGGTTTGGGTTGGGAGATGGGGGAGAGGTATAGCTTGTCTGAAAAGTTCGTAGCTAATTTCCTAGTGCGTCGATTTCCTCGTTGATGTTGTCTTCGAATTTTGATGGAACTGGGCCGTCTCGAGCCCTCACTAGAGCTGTTTATTCTTCACCAGGTTTGCCCTTTAGCGTCTTGGAGATATGGAACAGTTTGGAAACTCCGACCGATATCGGCTAGCATGGGAAAATCTGTTTCCGCGGTTGCTAACTTCAAGGCATCCGCAACCTCCAAGTGCTAGCCCCGAGACCAGCATTTTTCCAATATCCCCCATTTCTAGCAGTCTGTTCCTAGGCTCTTGGATTCCATCCTCATGTCTTCTGCCACCTTCATTCTGCTCTGTACAGGTTTCTTTGCTCATTTAGCTGTTGGCTTAGTTTCAGGACGCCTAGTAGTGGCACCCCTGCGTCTTTTCCCCTTCCCGTGATTCAGGCTTAGCAGAGCGCAGATGACCGAGTCGACGCGTCATTGTCTAAAGAGAGATAGTCGCGCTGCCAAGTTGTATAGAATAAGCCCTTTTGAGAGCAGTCCCCGAGCCTTTCGAGCTACGCTAGCACTTTAGCTCATTTTTTATAATGATATTGTACCTTTGTATTTGAAGATCTCTTGCATATTTGCATGAATTATGAGACTGTATCCCGTCAAAATGTCTGAACAGCCGCTATTATTGAGAATTTGCATCGTTTCCTGGAGAATAATAATATGTCTCGAATTTTTTGCCGCTAGTGTCTTCGATAAGTGGGGCGGGGCATTCTACGACGCTCATATGTCTCTTGTTCCAAGTAAAGTTGAGAGTTAGAGTATAGACGGTCAAACTAATGGTAAAACTGTCTGCCAAGCGATACTGGCCATTAACGAATCCGAGTTAGTTCGGTAAAGGGACACAGAGGCATTGTGGAGTGCCCCCCCCCCTTTCCCCAATACATTAGTGTCAGATTTTCCTCTTCTTTTCCTATGATACATGCAAAATACCGTATTCTGAAAGTTAATTAAATGCCTTGCAATTTATGCTCGTGTATGTTGCTTCAGAGCTGATCCTTTTTTATCTCTCTGTCGTGTTTTGTACCTCTATGTTGTCATTTTGTTTCCTAATTTTTGTTTTTTTTTGTCTAATTCGCCGATTTTGTGTATAGTTAATGAGAATAAAATGCTAGATGTTTGAGGTTTAGTCTGTGCGTGTGTGAGAATTCCGGCAAGTTTCCGGTCACATTCTTACTAAACCCTCCAAACGATGGGACGTGGTGCAGCTGTGCGTAATCGTAAACCAAGCTCAACGGACACCGCTGAGCCGTTGGCGGCAAGAATGCGCGTCCCGAATAAGGTTGGCAATAGACTAACAGCTTTTTACTAACCTAATACGTTTCTTCTAATTTATAGTTTTATTCATTTATCCCTGTGAGAAATGCTTTTCATAAGGTTTCTCATATTGAACTATAAGTGGGATAACGTACGTTTTCTCAGAGACCTCGTACGGACCGCGTTATGGACGAATTGCTGTTGAACTCGAATTTGAAGTACGTCACAAACCAGATTCTCTTTTCTACGCCTAATTTCGCAATTATGTTTTGAGAGTGTTCTCACAACAAGTCCACACCCTCTGGGTTCAGGCGGGCAGATGACGTCACGAATGGAATCATTCGTCCTGTTCAGCCAATATTACGCGAAAAACCAACAACTCCGTTCATCGTGCTACCAGAAGAGGCCAGATTCGCACCACTTATTAAGAAAAGTAGATTTGCATTAGATATAGGTTAGTGTGACTTTATAATCCGGCTTCATTTTCCATGGCTTGAAAAAAAACACGTATAGTGTGAAACATTGAGAAGGAGGGGTGTTATTCCGGAAAAGGAGCGTTTTAGTGCGAAGCAGTCACGCGTTCCAAACCACGAACAACGTTCCCTCTTATCCTATCAGACAATATGGGTGACGCGGGGGATGGTGCGAAAAGGGAGTATGACCCAGGGAATCAGCTGTTTACCTGGGCCCAGATGCAGGTCGAACCTTCTGTGCTTCACTGAAATAGAAGAAAAAGGCTTTGAGCTGTGCTCATAGAATTCTGCAACCTTGAGGAGCATATAGGTGAAGCCAGCGTTAGCCAGGTACCTTGTTGCTCAAATCAGGCCAGGGGGGGCTTATTAGGTCTAAACGCAGGGTGTTCGCCTTTAATGAGAAAATCTTTTCTCATTAAAGGCGTTGTTGGCTTTCTCGGTTAGTTCCTGTTTAAATCAAGGGCACCTTTTTGAGGAGAAAAGTGGTAGGGAGTTGGAACACCTTGGAAAGGTGCTAGGTTGCATGGGGAGGGGGGTCGTATAAGAAGGAGAAGTGCTAAAGGAGGTTATTTTGTGGAAATTTTCTCTAATGGCGGGGCGCCCTGGCCATGACCGCCGCTTGGTGCGCATTTCCTGCAGAGGTGTTCAATCAGCCTTTTATGTTAGATCACATTTAACGCTGTGTTAAGGCGACCAAGCCCTAGGGGAAGGGCCTGCGAGGTGGGTGGTGATAAGAATTGACGTGGAAGAAAGCTCGTAAAACTTCCTATCTTTGGAACTCTCCTGCAAAAACGGTACAGTAATTCGATGACGTTGTTCCCAAATGTCTCCCATTATATGGGAATAGCGTCCACATCGGACGAGTTTAGACCAGCAGCCACAAAGTTTGTCCGGAGCTTTCTTCTCACGCCTATTGGAAGCTGTTGAGCTCCTTCTCACTCATAATCCTTCAAAAGAATATTTCTAGTTTGAGTTAAGGTAGGTAGTAGTTGGGTTTTATTCAGGCTAGGGGACGAGGGGAAGGGTGCGTTTCCTAAAAGATAACAAAAATGGAATATCGTTATGCCTATACCAGTAGAGATGTAAAAGCATGCTCAAGTAGATGATAGATAGTTGATGCGTTTATAACAACAACCTTTTTAGGAGGGACGTTGGTAAAACTAGTGTACTCGACAGTATGTGAAGTTGTAGAGGTTAGTTTTCTTCAATTCCATTGATCATCCTGTTCCATTGTTATGCCATATACCCAGTTTCCTTGCTCTGACAGTTCGATCATGGTGATTATAGTGTTTTCCCTGAAACTACCTGGTTTCATCGCTTTGACCAGGGAAGGATGGTAGGTCGAAGGTGCATTCTGAAATGTGATGTACACGGCCGAAGTTTCTTTAGACAGTGAATGCGTACCCATCTTTTATATTTGCTGCGGATCCGTCTGGGCAAAATTACGGCTACTTTCAAGGGCATTTAATCACACCCACAACTTATTTCGAGCGTAAGACTGCTTCAAATATGGCCCTGCCGCTCAGCTATTGAGCCTGCCATTCAGTGTTAAGTGGATGCGATCTGACCCAGATTCGAAGTTGCACTGTACCCGAAACTTGACTCTAATGTGAGGTTGCACGCTCTAAAAAAACCAGCATGACTTCGTCAAGAGAGATCCGCGGCAGGTCAGGAAGACGAAATCGTAATAATTGTCTAAAGACACTTCAGAAGGTATACTTCTCATTTCAAGCAACCTCTTCGGCCTGCCATCCTTCGTTTCTCTATTTCGTCAAGTTTCGTCATCCCTTGTAATCCTAGAGATAGCTGCTCACTGTAGAATCACGCCATTCTGCGGAAGTGTGGAGCGATTCTCGCGTGTTCAGATATCACTTAATTTGTCTGAAGATCACTTATCAGCCCTGACTTTTTAGTCGTCCTGTCTTTACTCGGACAATACAAGGAAAAAAGCTAAAAAAACTCCTGTTCAGAACTCCAATGGACCAGAAGTTCTCCTCAATTTCAAGAAGTTCACATCAATCGAAGCTTGCCTAGAGTTCATCAAAAATGTGAGTTTTACCTGGAGTTATTAAACTTCGACTTTAACGCTACAGGCCAACAAGGGACTGGGGAGGGGCTTGGTGGAGTGTATAACTGTAATGCAATGATTTGAGGTTGGTGTGAAAGTTGTTGTGGTCAAGTTCCTGCTTGATGTTCAGTACCCCGTCATTATGACATGAATGCTGAGTTATGGGCAAGTCTTAAGCTCGGGCAGGACCGGAACCCTTTCTGAGGAGGTAAAAGACTGCCCTGGTGAAACATAGTGCACTTCGGGAAGCGTAAAGTGCAGCTAGAAATCCCGCGTGGACCAAAACGTTTGCTCATGCTCAGCATTCTTGTGATAACTTCTGGGCCCGAAACGCGAACTGCGGCGGTAAACAGTAAACAAACAACAACAGATAATGACAGTAGTTATCGTAATAAAACAAGTGTCATTATCTGTTTATGAAGGGGAGACGGGAGGAAGGGGTGGGTGGGCTGCAAGTAACTGAAAATCATCAGTTCCTGACTGTTTTTTGAAAACTGTTCAAGTCTGCCAGTCAGAGTTCAAAGTGCTGTTGGAATGGTGGCGGCGAAAGTGTGCCAGCGGAATGATCGACCCGTATTTCATTTCAACGATTAAAAACCTGTTCCTCTAGTCGCATGGGCGGAGTTACTTGAACCACTGCTCCTCCCTCATTGGTGCGGTACTTGTCGCCGCCATATTAATGGAAAGGGCACATCAATGAGAAGGGTGCACCTGACCTGCTAACCGTAAGTTCACCCATATGATCAGCGTGGAACGTGACTTTAAGAGTACAGAAGAGACCATGTTGGTTTTTGTCGCCCTCTCGTTTTTGACATAATGTGATCAAGTGCAATTGGCGTGTGTCGGTGTAAATGCTTTACTTCTCCAAAGTAAAGTTGACACTTATTTTCTGGCATGCACCCCTGAAAGTCAAACGTGGGATTGGAGGTGGGGGAGAGGGCAGGGCACGCCATCGTTGTGATGTTTACAGCGAGGGAGTGGGGGTCGTATTTGGTCTGAGAAAAAAATTTTCGGTGGTTGATTTCTCTTGTTGCACGGACGGCTAAAAAAAAGGGAGGGGGTGGGGAGGATCGTATTTGGCCGTTGTTGAGAGAGGGACTGCCAAAGATCTATACAACTACTATTTCCGATAGTTGAAAATGATAGTTAAATCCTGACGACCTCCCCCCCTCGCTCGACAGCAAAATTTTGGGGAAAAACCAGAAGGAAATTTCGGAAAAACTGGTAGGAGGTTAGGGAAAATCTGAAAATCTGAGAAATTTTCCTGTTTCACAGTGGGTATAGTCCCCGCTCGACGGAAAATTCTTGGCTGAAAAACTGGAAATTTTTCGGGAAAAATGGTAGGAAGTTGGGAAAATCTAGGAAAGTGGTAGGTAGCATGGGGAGGGGGGGTCGTATTTGAGGATGGAATTGGGGGTCGTATTTTTCAGGAAATAATCACTACGGGAAGGCTGGGAGAGGCAAGGGTTGATGACGTTTTCCTTCTTTTTCACACTCGTGCTTCGGCATTCGTGAGGAACATCGTGAAACGTGAGGATGTGGTGATAGCGTGTTCTTACTGTATTTTTGTTTTGCTACACTCTAGCACTAATGTGGAAATGCGTCAGACGAGTGGGTGTAAGTGCGGTTTTTCTATATTCCCCGTCTCGTACCAAGACTGCTAATGCGATTTCTGCCGCCCTGATTTATATGTTATAAACACGATTCACGCCAAAAAGAAGAGTTTTTGGCCCTAAGCTCCAGTTTCGTAGAAGTATCGCGTAGAAGAGTAGCAAGGGTTTTGGGTAGAGAATGTCATCAGGAGCAAATATTCTTTCATTAGCAGGAGTAGAATATTACATTTTCGTGATGGTGGCGCTGTAAATGCCTTCAAAAATAGTCTTTGCTGTGAACAAATGAGTACTTTTGACACAGACACACCTAAGTATTGCGAATTATTCGCCGTTAATAACTTTGGGAGTGGGATTTGACTCTTGGTTAAAACTAGAACTATCGTAATGTTTATGAAGATTTCTTATCGAGTCTGGGGGGAGGGGGGAGGGAGGAGCTCCCT